>JACXGI010000370.1:51316-137866 GCA_016801175.1 Esox masquinongy
CAGGTGTGGGAAATTCACCTTTAATTGCCATTTTCACCTGTGTGTGTCACCTTGTGTGTCTGTAACAAGGCCAAACATTCAAGGGTATGTAAACTTTTGATCAGGGCCATTTGGGTGATTTCTGTTATCATTATGATTTAAAAAGGAGCCAAACAACTATGTGATAATAAATGGCTTCATATGATCGCTATCCTTAAATTAAAGACTGTTTTTTTTGCATGACCAGTCATATTTTTAAAATCAGTGCCAAAATTTCACAATTTCTGCCAGGGTATGCAAACTTATGTCTTACAACTGTATATCTCAGGTATAACAGGTATATCTCCAAAGATAATTGGTCCATACGTTCTGTTCAAGGATTGCTTCAAATGTTTGAGTAGATCTAGAAAACACAAACTTTCCTAATCATAAAACATTGGCTGCTTTTACAGTTGATTAGAAAAGAGGTGAACACTTGTCAAATTACTGCTTTTTGTAAATGTATTTATGCCCAGTTCCAATAGTTTATACACAAATATTTTAAAAGACTATATGCCAGTGGGGTTTTTACTAAAAGTGCATTCCTCTACATTTTCCTTAGCTGTGTTACATTACTGCCTGCCTTGGATGCTTTGTTATAGAGACACCACAAAGTGTTTCGTCCATCTGTTTTCTCCCATCACAAGAACTGTACTCTGTTGCAAAATCACTAATGACCTCTGTGACTCCCTTGAGCAGTTTCTATCCTGTTCTGTAACTAAGTTCAGAATGTGTCTGGTTGGCTTAATACATCATCAACAGTGCAATTAACTTGCTTAAGGAAGTACTACATGCAAGATGTTTTATTTTTACCCACACAAATTACTGCCCTTTATGAGACTTTCAAAAAAGCTCCCTGGTCTTTATAATTTGATCTGTGATAATCTCTGAAACACAGAAGTAAAAACTTGTGTAATTTGCTCAGATCTGTGATTTCCGTTCTGTCTAGCTGTACACTGGTGAAATACGGGTTTTGAACATTGCAAAAAGGGAATCCAGAGCCAATGTTGCCTGCTTCTGCTACTGTCTGTATGCATCTATGTTGTAGCTCCATCTAATTAAAGATGTTGTCCATGATTCTTGGAAAAGCAACGCTGTCGAGCCAAATGTCATGTTGTGTACGTACTGATCTATGCCCCATGTCAAAGCCATTTTCAAAACTTCAAAATTCATAGCTAACTGAGGTATGATAGTGATTCTAGTAATATATTATGCATATAATACACAACATATATACTTATAGAACAAAAAAGTTTTTTTGTTAATGGCAAGTCTCAGACTGCATCTACAGTACAGTAAAACGTTTAGTAAAATGTTTAGTAGAATGTTTCTCTCGCGAAGATTACAGCATTGTTGTTTTTGGTAGTTCTTTTTTTATGGTCATCCAGATGACACTTTACTATTATTTACATTTTGTTAGGTAAAATAAACACTTTTTAGGTATTGTTGTAAATGTTAAGAATGTCAGTCACCCTTAATATACATTTGTGAAATGTGTAGACTTTTTGACATTTTAGAATATTTACTGTACATCAAACACAATATAACCTTAAAAATCCATTTCAGTAACACTTAATAAAAACTGAGAACTGATTTCAGCTCGAGAGAATAATACAATAAATGTTTTTGTTTCATAATAGATGAAACTCAACATAATAGATTGTAACTCAACATTGCTAGCCAGTTCTAAAAAGCACAAAGGTATTCTAAACAGCCGAACTATTGAAAGATAGACATGCATGTGGTAGGAGTTACAGTTCAGTTGTGCATTTCAAAAAAATGTTTCTTCTTGGCTGTCAAATACAAACACAGATTTGTATATACAGTTGCAGTCAAAAATTCCTACACTTCTCTACTCGCAACTTGGCTCACTTTTCAGCTGCAAACCACTTCAATTCTGCTAGTTTTGAGATTTCACCCAAATGATCATTTCACCTTTGCCATAGGTTTTCAAAGGGACTACTCATTGCTGGCCACTTTACAACAGTACTAGTGTATAATATCAAGTATTCGTTTGGCCTAATTTACTACACTGTCACAACTTTTCAAAAAGAAAGTATGCTATTTAGGAATGACAACACAATGTAATTATATTATTTAATGAATTACATAGAATTTAATAAGACTAAACATGAATTCAGATTGCTACATTCATCTCAAAATGAATTAGATATGAAATATATTTACTTAGAGTAGGGGGAAAATGTTCACCTGCAACAATATGTTGATTATATACAGTAGCATACAAATTAATACATTCAATAATTGTTGTTTTATTGGGGGGATGGGGGGGCATGTTGGGGTACTGCTGTGGTCAAAGTGTGAATCTATATTTCAGGCTTTCAACACTCCTGAGCCCCGTTAGTTGACAGCGCGTTCCTGGCTGCTATGTTTCACAGTGTGCAAACTCAGATTAGTTGCAGTGCAACTTTGACAAACAGTTGGCTAACAAAACTTGTTGCATTATTGTCCATATAAAATTTATATTTAAAAAAATGTAATCATGGGTCCCCATTATATAGACCAGCAGGAGACAAATATGTGTCTTATTTACCTATGATTTCATTAATTATGCCCATAGTATTAATACACAGCTGACAAGTTTAACAATAAAAGTTGTGCCATAATTATTTATTTATTTTGCTTTCTCTTTACTACCCTCTTAACATTTAGGCAATCATCTCTTTAAGACTATGCAGTGACCAGTGCAAATGTGAATTCCAAACAATCACCAGAATACCAGGAATTTGACAAAATTGTCCAATATACCTCCATGTGAAAAGGTTATCTTATTTTTTCAGTATCGAGTCCAGGATTTTCTCACACATATAGAGGCTCCGAGGAACATGAAAGAAACCTAAAAGAATGTCAGATTGCATGTTAATGTAATCACAATTTCAATGGTTATCCGTTACATTCATTTTAGGGAAGGAAAACCTGTTATTAAAGTCCACCAAGTTAAATCATCAGTGTTTTTAAATAATACAGTTTTTTGTAATAGACACTGCACAAAAAATAAGAGAACACGTAATCATCACAGTATAACAGCAAGTCAATTAAACTTCAGGGATATCAATCTGTCCAGTCAGGAATCATAAGCGATTGTGAATCAATGTCACCTGAGAGGCAACAGCAAGAGAACCCCTAAAAAGAGAATGGTTTTGCAGGTGGTGGCTACAGACAATTGCTCTCTCCTTATCCTTCCTGACTGATTCTTCTCTAGTTTTGCAATTTGCTAGTGTCCTTGTCACTACTGGTAGCATGTGGCGGTACCTGCAGCCCATTCAGTTTGCACAGGAAGTACAGCTCCTCCAGGATGGCACATCCATATGTGCCGTCACAAGAAGGTTTGCTGTGTCTCCCAGTACAGTCTCAATAGCATGGAGGAGATAACAGGAGATGGGCCATTACATGAAGAGAGCTGGACAGGGCCGTACAAGGGCATCAACCCAGCAGCAAGACCAGTATCTGCTCCTTTGTGCAAGGAGGAACAGGAGCACTGCCAGAGCCCTACAAAATGAACCCCAGCAGGCTACTGGTGTGGATGTTTCTGACCAAACTGTCAGAAACGGACTCCATGAGGGTGGCATAAGGGCCCAACGTCCTCTATTGGGACCTGTGCTCACAGCGCAGCACCATGCAGCTCGATTGGCATTTGTCAGAGAACACCAGAATTTGCAGGTCCGCCATTGGCGCCCCGTTCTCTTCACAGATGAGAGCAGGTTCACACTGAGCACATGTGACAGACATCAAAGAGTCTGGAGACGCCATGGTGAACGTTATGCTGCCTGCAACATCATCTAGCATGACCGATGTGGCAATGGGTCAGTGATGGTCTGGAGAGGCATATACTTGGAGGGTCGCATAGACCTCCACGTGCTAGCTAACAGTACTCTGACTGCTGTTAGGTATTGGGCTGAAATCCTCAGACCCATCGTCAGACCTTACTCTGGTGCAGTGGGCCCTGGGTTCCTCCTGGTGCAGGACAATGCCCGGCCTCAAGTGGCCAGAGTGTGTAGGCTGTTCCTGGACGACAAAGGCATTGATTCTATTGACTGGCTCTCACGTTCCCCAGACCTGAATCCAATTGAGAACCTTTGGGACATTATATATCTGTGCATCCGACGCCGCTAAGTACCACAGACTATCCAGGAGCTCACTGATGCCCTGATCCAGGTCTGGGAGGAGATCCCCCAGGACACCATCCACCGTCTCATCAGGAGCATGCCCAGACGTTGTCAGGAGTGCATACAGTCACGTGGGGCCATACCCACTACAAAGTCACATGAGTTGCCGTGATGAAATTCACGCAAGTAGGAACTGCCTGTGATTTCAACTGTTTACTTAGATTTTCGGTGTGAGTTTGAATCTAGCCCTCAATAGGTTGGTGATTTTGGTTTCCATTGACCGTTGTTACATCATTTTGTTCTCAACAAATTACACAATGTACAGTAAAGATTTTGATCTTTAATATATTTTGTTCACCGAGACCCGAAGTGTGATTTAAGTGTTCTCTTGAGCAGTGTATAATTGAGTAGGTAATGTGAAAATATAGATTCAAAGGCAAAATATGCCAATATTACATATTTAGCATATGAAAGAAATACATTTCTACATGGTGTCTAAAATATCAGGAGGTACATTTATTTGTTGTGATCAGTTTCTGACTAACACTTTACGCAAGGCAATTGAAATAAAATATTAAATTTTCTTGTCTTTCTCTGATCACTCACCTTTGAAAGGCCCTCCTTTAAAATCCAGAGTCACTTTTCCTTCCTGGGTCAAATATCCAAACCACTCGCCATTCTCAGCATCAGAAAACTGTATAAACACAACAGTAGCAAATTTCAGAATTTGACACTGACAAATTTTAGTTCAAAGGATAGTTTGGGTTTTATCTACATCTGTAAAGAGTTAGATGATCTAGTGGATACCATTTTTATTTCTGCACGTACTTTGAAGGAAATTTGTACATACAATAGATTAAATATGTACAGCTCCGGAAAAAATTAAAAGACCACTGCACCTTTTCTTTCCTTTCCAAAAAGGTTGAAAAGGAAGGTTTTGAGTGAGGAACAGAAGCATTCAATTTGCAGTGGTCTCTTAATTTTAACCCTTCTGTTCCTCACTCAAAACCTTCCTTTTCGACTTTTTTGGAAAGGATAGAAAAAGGTGCAGTGGTCTCTTAATTTTTTCCGGAGTTGTATTAAACCCTCTTCACTTTTGATTGCGTTACTAAAATACTCAGCGTCACAGTAAAGAAGAAAACAATGTATCAACTAAAAAAGTAATAGATTTTGATTTGCTAAATGTTCAGCCCAAGTCCATAAATGTCAGAAACACAATTGGCAGTGATCACATCTCTGAGACTTACTGAGTAATTCCCTAAAAGCTTTACACAACTGGACTGTTCAACATTAACCTGTTTTTTCTAAAATTCTGTTAAGGTATTGTGGAAAACTATAACTTAGTCACTCAGTAACATTTACTTTACTTTTATAAGCAACTCCAGTGTATTAGGCCTTGTGTTTTTGTTATTGATCTGCAAAAAAGTGAATTCCTCTCACAATTTCTGGTGTAAAGCCGCCTGTAGCAGGTTTTCCTTTAGGGTACCTGTGCTAAAATGCATCACATTTCTTTTAATCTGAAAAACGAGCCAGTCTTTACAGATGTGAAGCATACCTAAACCATGATGCATTCACCACATGCTTGCTAATGACGAGGCAGTTACTCAGTGACGTGTTGGATTTGTCTCAAACATGAAACTTTGCATTGTGGCCAAAAAGTGTATTCCTTCAACGTGTTTTTTTTGTAGCAATACTTTAGTGCCATGTTTTGTAATACTTTTATCATGTATATATATGTATTATTCTTTTCACGCTGTGATTATTTTACTACAATGTGGTTAAACCAGCCTAATTTGTACCCAATAAAGCACTTGAACCCTGTTGCTGTTTTAAAGTCATCAATAGCCCCACCGTCACATCCATGAGTTTCCATCCTGTCTCGCAGCTTAGTTCAGAAGGATGACTGGATCTTTGTGGTTTCACACATTATCCGCATCACAATCACTTGCTTTCCTTAAAGAGAAACTAAATGTTTGATATAATATTGTTATTTAATCACTGTCATGCTTTATGAAGCTTTCAAAAAAGCTCCCTGAAATTGTTCAGTACTTGATACTCTAACAATACTCTAATAGGTACTCTAATACTGTAGGTACACTAATAATAAGAAAAACAAAGAAATCACAGTCATAATTCACAATCATGAAAACAGCTAATTAAAAACATTGACAAGTGAAGGAATCAGCCTCAAAGTCCTTCATCAATGATTTAAAAATACGAGGAGGGACATGTTCTTCCAATTTAAAACTATTTTGTAAGGCGTTCCAAGCTGATGGGGTACATGAAAGTACTTGATCTAAATCCGTTCTGACATTTGGGATAGTTAGCAAAATTCAGTCCTGTGAACAGAGACAATAGCCAACACATTTAATAAAAAAAAGCATAAATAAACAGGTAGCAAACCCAGAATGGCTTTGTAAATGAAACATACCAGTGACTGAGCCTGTGGTTGACTATGGAAGGCCAGCCAACCCAGGCATATAAAGTTCAATGGTGTGTAAGTGCTTTGCAGTTTAAAATAAATCTCAATGCTCCATGGTAAAGGGTGTCAGTTGGTTATTCCTGAACTAATTTAGTTTTTTGTAAACAAAGGGGTTGTATACTTACATAACAACTGTAGAACATAATGTTCTCACTTTTAAAAATATAATATTTTGCGAGATCAATCACAAAAACATTTCAATACTAAAACAAAAAATTGAATCCCATGCTATAACACAACAAAACGTAATCCAAGTACAAGAAGGCATGGATATTTACTCAATCTACTATAGTGTATGTGCACTGTTGACACTAAGGCTAGCATTGGCTCAAGAAACTACCTTGAACATACCAGATACAGAGACCACAAGTTCCAGAGACTCTGGAAGTAGATAAAGGGCATCATTTCCAGATACCAATCAATCCCTCAAATTGTGGAGATTTAGGATTTAATTTAGATCCCTATTAGCTACTTAATAGCAGCACATTCTCTTCCTTGTGTCCAAAGAAATATATATCATGACAAAATGCGGCGCATCAATAACCAGTACAGTGCTAAGACAAAACTGCATACATTTAAAATGTCAATACATAATAGACAAGATCAATAAAGAGACATCTTCATGTGTGTAAGATGATAATACACTGCAATCCAGTGCTCCTCTTAGATTCCCAACTCATTGTTCTGTAAACACTGCTTTACTGAAACTGTTTTATCTAAGCAAACAACTGCGGTGACATTGACAATGTGCATGATAAACAAAAAATATGTTTCCCTACAACTCCTGAACTTCCTGAACACATAATATGAAATGCTCCAGTTTGGTTGTAAACCCCATCAAAGTACTGAAACTGCACTTATGATGGTGGTAAATGACCTTCTAACAGCATTAGACTAAGGTTCTGCGTCTGTTCTTGTGCTTCTTGGCCGTAGTACTGTCTTCACCACCATTTATCATTCCCCTATTTGAGATTGGAGACCCCTATTGGTCTACACAGATATGTTCTTGCCTAGTTAAGATCCTATCAGAAAGACATCAGTTTGTATGTGTAGATGGTCTGTCCTTAGACAAATCAAAGGTACGCTGACTCCATACCACAACGGCAAAAACATATTTTGGCTGAGCAAAATGCATTTCGAGTTCAACTCTGTCATTGTCGGCATTCATTTTACAGGCATTTGTCGTTGGTTGCCAGGCAACTTAGGTTCAATATGCACTGCTAGAGAGATATTCTACAATGGAAAAAGAAGAGTATTGTTTGGCCATGCTCTAACGTTAGTAAAGGTTATTAAACACTGCAGGTATGGTAAGTAATCCTAACAGAATGAATAAGTAGTAAAGCAGCACCCAATCTACTGTAGCAGTAGCTGACCTGAAATTGCTGTATTTTTCTAAGAAAAGGAAGTTCAAAAACAGTTTGTTGTCAGACATGCTATCCCTTTTACAACCATGCAAAGTGCCCAGTGGCAAAAAAATGCCCAGTGGCAGCAACAAAATGTGAAATCACTTATAAATTGTGTATAACACAACAAAATGTGGAGAAAGTGAAAGGGTCTGAATACTATCTACCCAAACTAATCTTTGGATGCTAACCAATGAATGCAGCAATCTCCTTGAATCGTAAATTATACAGACTTTTCTCCAGTTGAGGCTCTTGATCCAGTAATCTCCTGTAAACAATTACGTAATGGTATGAAAGCAGCAATCTCCTTGAATCAAAAATTGATTCTGTCTTGCTAATGAAGGAATTGAAAAATGTTAATTATGTTCATTTACTTATTAAACGATTCTTTATCATTTAATATAGCCATTTCTATATTTATGTACTCAATTTCTGCCTCAACCTGTGTGTCAGGTCATATGCTATCATTGGAATGTTAATGTTTTACAGATGTGTATCTCGGGTCTGGATAAAGGACCAAAGGTTATGCCTTAATTACCCTAGCTTGACCCATGAGTTGTGGAAATGTTCTTTTCTTGCTTTTTTCTCAGCCTCTCTGCATGCACCTTTGCTCTTTTAACGTCAAATCTCTAGAGAACTGCTATCTTTGATACTTCTAATGCAATTGTCTTCATTTACTAAATCCAGTTCCACCACTAATATACCCTAAGAATATGAATGCATCAATGACACTTTCCATTCATATCATGCAGTCTTCCACTGTCTAGTTTGTGCTGGAGATCACTCACATGGCTGAAGGTATAGTTATAGACCTGAGCGAATCGCTCCAACAGGGCTGGTTCTCTGTACTGACTGTAGGCCATCAGGTATGCAATGAGAGCCTCGCAGTGTGGCCACCACAGTTTCATACTCCACTCCAACTGTGAAAACAAAGAACACATATCAGGTATCTTTAGCCTACCTATTTATTGTCAATATATAAAGCTTTGAAAGGGTTGGAAAACCATCAGCTAGCATTTCTTCCATATTACTACCATATCAGTCATTCAACTACATGTGATGGCTGTAATGGTAAGCTGCTCAGTGACTCACAGATTTCATGCTATTGTTGATTGAACAATTTAAATAGTTGTAGCAAGCGCCAGGGACATCATGCACCAAAAAACCTCTAAGGGGTCAAATTCGATGTGATGTTTGACAGGGACTGGTCAAAGAATTTTGCATTTTTCAAACACCTGAAACAACTTTATGATCATGTCAACATTTTACATATTTCTGCATGGCTTATATTAGCATAGCTCTTCAACTGTCTTTTTTTAAATTATTATTATTACTACTGATGCATATTTGTACTCTGGAATAATAGTCAACATATTTTGATATTGTCTATTTAAGAAGGTAGTCTCGGCTACATAGCTCATTAACTTTCAGTGAAACAGAAATATTAGGGATGTTTCGTGTTTCTGCTCTACACTTTAACAACAGACCTCAGAAAGAACCACTTAAAAGGTAAATATAAGGGAGCAATATTCTAGTCTGTGTGCCCCATCAAAATACAGTGAACAAATCACATTATAAAAAAATGATGATAAACTATGGGCTTAAATATTAAATATAGTACTGTAATTAATTTAACATCTGAACATTTCAAATCTGGGCATTATGTCTCTGGCAGGCGCTATAGTGTATATACCTGTGTAGGGCAGTAACCATCCACATCCAGGAAGTAGAAGAGCCCCCCGTGCTCTGTGTCCCAGCCTGTCAGAAAAGGGACTTCCATGAACTTGTCCACTGCTGTCCTTTGGAGCTCCCGGTCCCCATTTTTCACACCGTATTGTAGGAGGAACCAGCCTGCCTCTAGGGCATGGCCTATGGCAACAAGTATGGCAACATGGACATCAACATGGATTCCCAAATCTGAGGTATTTAGTCTTTGCAAGAACAGTTTCTAGTTTTATTACAATATATCAAGTACAAACATCATATAGGGCTAACAGCGTAATACCCTGTAATACAGTGCATGCCACTAAGATAGATTACTTGACATAAGTATTGTGGAGATTTTCTAATACAGATTCATTGGAAAACTCCTTAAATTGAGTGCAATGGGTATCACCTGGGTTCTGTAATCGACCCTGGCATCCAGGTAGTTCTTTTCCTTCCACAGAGATACTTTCCAAAATGGCCGTACCACCTCTCTGTACAAAGATTGTCAAAAACAAGTAAACATCCATATTCCATTTCTTACCTCCACTTCAGACCATTTCTTACTTTCTTCAGTTCCAAATGTTAAATGTTTATTGAGTATTTAGAGAGCATCGATATCCATCTGTAGTCATATTATCAAGAAACTGTTTAGAGTTAGTTTAGTGTTAGGTTACTGAAAAGTATTTTCAGTGTTGTTGGATTCATGCCGAACTGTGCTTATTGAGCTTGCCTGATGCAATGGAACCAAAATAATTGTTCTTTCACTTCAAATTGGCTCAATCAAAGATGCAAAGCACAGCCCCATTTCCAAAAAGGTTGGGACGCTGCTTTGTGATCTTCGTGAACGAAGATCACGACCATCCAATATTGGTTTTCGGCCTTGTCCCTTGCATTTAGAGATTTCTCCGGATTTTCTGAATCTTTTAGTTATATTATGTACCGTAGATGAGATCCCCAAACTCTTTGTAATTTTGAGTTGAGAAACGTTATTCTTAAATTGTTGCACTATTTGCCTCGCAGTCTTTCACAGAGTGGTGAAGCCCTCCCCATCCTCACTTCTGACAGGCCCATCCTCTCTGGAATGATCTTTTAATACCCAATCATGTTACTGAACTGTTGCCAATTGTTTTAATTAGTTGTGTGATATTCCACCAGGCTTCATTTTTTAGCATTACACAACGTTTGCGGTCTTTTGTTGCCTCTGACCCAACTTTTTTGAAATGTGTTGTAGGCATCAAATTCAAAGTGGGCATACATTTTTCAAGAAACAATAAAATGTCTCAGTTTTAACATTTAATATGTTGTCTTTGTACTATTTTTCTATTGAATATAGGGTTTAAATGATTTGCACATCATTGCATTTTTATTTCCATTTTACATTGCGTCCCAAATTTTTTGAAAACAGGGCTCTATTTTAAAAAAAACAAATCGTTAAGCCAGGTCTGGTTGTTTGTTAGCTGTGGGCTTACAGTTTAGTACCTGAAGGTGTTGCAGGATCTGCTTGACGCACCAGCTGCCCAGCTCCTGATATTTATCCACCTCTTCCCCGCTGCGGCCCTCTGTGAGTTGCTGCACCAGACACAGCAGCATCATGGGAACAGCCAAGCTACAAACTGGAGTGTCTCCAGGGAGCTGTGGCCTGCCCAGGCCAGATGAATCCACTCGAACCCAGTGGACCAGCTGGTCCATCATCTGTGCCGCTTCCACCTAGACATTTTTTAGAAGTAATTCAGCAGCCACTTATCCAGAGCAACTTACAGCTAGAGCATGAATTTTAAGATAACTTGGAGGGACAACCACGCAACTCAGTAGTAGAAAGTAAACCTTACTCAGTTAAGTCAGTACTGGAAAGGAAGAGAACAACTAATAAAAAAACAAATGAAATGCAATTATGACACAAAGGCAACAGTGATGGGAGGTGAGCACAGTTCATCAGGGAACATCCGAAAGTTGGCTGTTCAGATGAAAATATCTCAATTCAAAACATTTTGAGCTACAGAACAGTATTGACACCATCATTGAAAATGGAGGGGCCTTAGCATTTGGTCAATCTCAAATGCCTGACACTTGGACAAACATGCACAAATACATATCCACCCGACATTCCTCTGAAAATAGATAACTCAAAGATGCCAATGGTGCTGACTGACCATCTTTTGTTGAAACATAAACCTATCATGTAACTAGAAAGTGACTTTGCCCTTGTCAGTCTCAATTCAACAACCAATCATCCTTTTTCCAGACGTGGAAAGATTGAGGTATCTAGACATCGACATTGCTCTATGATCTAGACTAATACTAAACTAAGGAACAGTGCCCTCCTGACCTCCCATTTCAGGTGGGATGAAGAAATCCCAAGTGGAGTGAACCAAATCCCTTTGTGAAAATAATCTCTATTATCCATTGTAAAACTACTAGGATCCCACCAACCCCAGGCAGACCAATACACTGGTACACCAAACAATCACTCCTAAATAACTTGAGGAAATAATGCACAGTAATCATTCCTGATTTGTGCAGGCAGATTACAGACATGAGTATGAAACAAGCAGTGAGGTTGTTTATAGATTATATTTTGATGTGATGCTAAACAAAAGGGCTTGCCAAGCAGATGAGATATTAGTAATAAAACCTGACTGATGCTGATTTGGCTGTGATTAACATTTTATGTAGTATTACTCTGCTAGGTCCAGGCTTAGGGACCAGAGTACTGATTTCAATTAAGCTCTCAGAGTACTGATTTCAAACTAAGTTTCAATCTAGCTCTTTAATCAGGGTTTCTAACCCATGTCCCCTGGCTTGAAGTTGACAAACACTGATTTAAAGAACACCAAACTCAGGCTGTTTTACCTGCATGTCATTGTCTCCTGTAACCCGAGCCAGCTCATCCATGGCCATGACATAGAAACATTCACTGAAGATTGTCCTCTGCACTTTCAGGGCTTTACCATCTCTGGTCAAACAAAAGGCACACTTCCAAGGACTGCCACTAATGGAAACACGTGCAAAGCTCCGCAAGAATGCCCCTCCTAGGAAAAGAATGAAAAAAATATCAACAATGATAACAAGGTTTGCTTTGAACAACAAACAACATTTCATTTTGAGAGTCCCAATAGTGTATCTGCAGTTGCTCTGCAGATTATCTACAGACTATCAGTAACATTTTCACTATCTACTAACCCTAACGCTAACCTTTATCCTAACCATAACTTTAACCCTTACCCTAAATCTTGTAAACCTAATCTTAACCCTAACCAAAGCAAGCCATTGCTTATAATTTTTGTTTGTTGAACATTTGTTGATAGTATTACTATTTGTAGAATATCTACAGATGGAAATAGGGATGTTGTAGAGAAAATACCTGTAGAGAAAACAAATGGCTACTTATCTTTGGTTTTTATGCAGCTAAGTAAAAATTGTGTGTAAATGACGAAGATGATTACTCAATGCTAAAAAAAACCAAGTTGTAGTCTAAACCCTATTAATTGGTCAAAACAGACATTTCTTGTGTAGCTTAAGTACGGCTTTCACTCAGGTTGTCACAGAGTCCACTTTGCATCAGTTAAATGAGTCAGAATTCTGGGATGTCAGGCATTAATCAAATAAATAACTAGCAGAAAACATTTCACCATCTGCTCTCTATGGAAAAAGCTAGGATCGCAAAAGCACCAACACATTTAGCAGACACTCTAATCCAGAGCAACTTGCATGAGTGAGTGCATATATTTTCATAATTTTTCTCATAGCTTCCTAAAGTCAACAATTGTCTTTGTTCTACAGATGTTGGGGAAGATTATTTTTTTTAATGCAAGACGCTTACCCATCTTACCACCTTCGTGTATTTTCAGGTTGTTTATCAACATGTTTTAACACTCTGAATGTAGTGATAAAGTCACTGCCTCACATTTAGCTGCATCATTGCATGACAAGGTTTTGAGACCTGCTCGCAGATTTGCCCAGGAGTCCTACAGAGGGTGGTGCAATTGGCTGGCATTGTCTGGGTGTGAATGGTTTGAAGTTGAATCTGTTCAACACCATCTCGTCATGCCCCAGAATTGCTTTTGGCAGCTTGTAAGCTCAAATGACGGGGAAGACCAGAGAATGAGTTCCCCCAGCGCGTAGGGAGTCCGGTGTAAACTTCCTGGTTGAGCATGACAAGAACCAGAATGGCATCTTTTTTCTCAAAAGGATAAGGGACAAATTTATTGGCACCTCTAAATTCAATACTCAGATTTATGGACTGCCCTGTTAAGTTCAAATCACAGTTTTTCAAGGATAGTCTGCAGTTAATTAATTGATATGTGCTCGCAGTCATTGTCTCACTGGTAGACCAACCTGTAGCCAGGTTCCAGCCTCCCGGCAAAGGCAACCAAGTTTCTGGCTAAAGTATGTGATATTGGGTAAAGTTAAAGGCCCTTTGACAATTGAAGGCAAAAATAACCACATTACTTTAAAGATCCAACAATATTTTACAGTAAGTATTAGGTACTTTTCTGCATAACATCCTTTTTCCAATGCTAAACCCAACACTGGTGTGTGTGGCCAAAGAGTTCTATTGTCATGTTTTCCTACAAATATGGTCAGATTACATGGAAATGGAGCACACCCGTCCAAAACCACATACCAGACTTGGCAGCTTGCAAAATCTCAGGCTTGTGGAAACGCTCCATTGTCCTGTATAGTCTGCAATACATCCACACCTGCAAAGACAAATTTATCCAAGTGAAAATGTGAAATTACATTGTATAAAATATTGTTTAGTATTGGAAGTATTACTATAAATGTATTAATCATTAATAAGTAGTGGTTATTAAAGTAGCAATGTGTAGAACTAAAGCACAATAAATTGATTTTCAGCTCGAAAAAAAAACAATGGTACACCAAGTGGTGGTCACATTGATACAGGGATCATAGTTATTAATAGGAAACAAGATGTAGGTATATTTTACTTCAATACCAGCATTAATACCTTAATTTTATGCAACGCTGTGAAGAAAGTGGACCAATGTAACTATTTTGCACAAGACCATTTGATTACATTCAAATGTTTGATTAAATAATGGCAGCAATGCAAACATTGTCACACTAAATGAATATATACAACAACAAATAATTAGACACAGCCTGTACCTTAAAATTGGTCATATTTGTTAACCTATGTTTCAAAAGCATATTTTTTACTCAATCTTATTTTTTATTCAGTTAACACATTATGTAGACTATGATTTCTATGAACTAATCTTAGAAGTGTGGTTCCCTATTCTGTTTACACCAAAGGTTTATAAAACTGCAATTGATAATCGGAATTGCAATATTTGCCCAAAAAAATCACAGTTCAATATTTTATCCAAATCGTGCAGCTCTAGCCGGCACCATGGTTGTCAGTAAGTACTGTGTACCTTGGTCTCATCACACAATAACACATTTCCTTCCATCATGGTGATCCAACCAGCTGAACAGCAGCTGTTAAATTGGGCTTATCGGCATCACTTCAGTTGATATCAGATCATGGAAAATTACCTTGATTTGGAATGTGATGGGTAAATTCTGAACACAGTTACAACACCCACTATAAAGGGTGTGCACAGTTATTCAACCAAGACATTGACAGTTTATATTTTTTCTGAGAAATTATCCATTGGTTTTCATTTCAATGTTGTTTACAAAATCTTTTTTTCAGATAAAACACTGACATGATTTGTCTTAATATCAGCCTTTAGAAAAACAGAAGCATTTTCAATAAGGATGTGTAGATTTGAAATCCACTGTAAATACTGTAGGTCCTAAAATCAAAAAATATAAAATTGCTAAGTGATTTGTGGTATCTCCACCTTAAGGAAATTCCATATTAACGTAGAGCAAATCGCAAATTAAGGGAAGAAGGGCATAGACTTGAGTTGACTGAACCACTGTCACGTGCCCTGCCCTGTAAATCTTCAGTAAACCAAATCAATCCACTCATCGCCATCCCTGAACATGGGAGCAAAGAAAGTGAAACCAAAAAGCAAAATACTGTCCTTTGTTACTCCTTTACAATACTGTGAGTAACATTATGATTAGCCTCACAGGGTAGGTACACATGCCGATATAGGAAACAATCAAGATGCACTATACCCATCAGAATCAATTATGATATGCACAGCCCTTTGGGTTTGAGCTGTAAGAAAATCACTGAACATTGTGGATAAGTTTACCTGTCTTCCCTGTAACCAGACGTATTTCAGGTCGTCATAGATTTTTCCGTCTTTCCCAATACAGTTGAAAAACCCACTGGAAAAAAAAGATAGAAAACATCCAGTATTTTAAAATTGCCAATTTATCTTAGATACATTTAGTTTTTTTAATTAATAAATTATGAAAACACAGATAGACCTAGAAGGCTTTTCGCAATCACCCTTAGTCTGAGTGCCAAGCATTTATCAATGTCATAGAGATACTAAAGACACAATTCCGTTTAACCTCCCAAATAAATCTGGTGTTTTCTAAATATCATTATAATCTCTCTCTAAACATCAGAATCAACATTAAACACATTATATAGACCATTTTATGTGTTTAGAAACACTGATTCAAGAGAGGAATGCGTGTGCATCATGGAGAAACACTACCAACCTAGCAAGGAAACCGATAGTTACTATACTGCTCAAAAAAATTAAGGGAACACAAAATCATCACAGTATAACACCAAGTCGATTATACGTAAGGGATATCAATCTGTCCGGTTAGGAAGCATAAACAATTGTGAATCAATGTCACTTGTTTTGGTGCAAATGAAAGTGACAACAGGTGCACTGGAGAGGCAAAAGCAAGACAACCTACAAAAAGGGAATGGTTTTGCTGGTGGTGGCCACAGACAATTGCTCTCTCCTTATCCCTCCTGGCTGATTCTTCTCTAGTTTTGCATTTTGCTAGTGTCCTTGTCACTACTGGTAGCATGAGGCGGTACCTGCAGCCCATTCAGTTTGCACAGGTAGTCCAGATCCTCCAGGATGGCACATCCATATGTACCGTTGCAAGAAAGTTTGCCGTGTCTTCCAGTACAGTCTCAAGAGCATGGAGGAGATACCAGGAGACGGGATGTTACACGAGAAGAGCTGGACAAGGCCGTAGAAGTTTCAAGTTCAAGTTTCAAGGTTTATTTGTCAAATGCACCAAACAACAAATATTGCACAATGAAATTCTTTGATATGCACCCGTAGTGAGAGTTATATAAGCAAAAATATAGCCAGACAAAAATAAAGCAACAATATACATAACACTGTACACTAGCAGCAGTTTAAAAAAGAGTACTGTAAACTAGAAGCAATCTGGGTAGTACTATTGAACATTACTGATAAGGCAAGTGTGGTAGTAATACACAACAATGTAAACTAGCAGACATTTGGTAGAATTATTGAAAATTATAGATACATATGAGCGTTATAAGCTCATGAATGGTGACATAGCAGACTACAACTATCTAGTGAAAATTAAGAAAAAAACATATACACAGCAAAAATATAGCAAGAAGATAAAGCAATAATATACATAACACTGTACACTAGCAGCAGTTTAAAATGAGTACTGTAAACTAGCAGCAATATTGGTACTGGTATTGAAATTATAGATATGGCAAGTATGGTAATAATATAGATAACTATGTAAACTAGCAGCAATTTTTGAAAGAGTAGGATGGGGAGTATGAACAGTATGGAAGAAGTATTGAGTATTATAGATACATATGAGTGTAATATGCATATGAATGGTACATGCAAATGAATATTCTTATTCCCAATAAATGTAACTGAAAGGACATCAGAGCATCTGGAATGTTTATGTGTAATCAGTATGATCATGTATCAGTGTTGCTGGTTGAGGAGCCTTATGGCCTGAGGGAAAAAACTGCGTGCCCCAATACTCCGGTAGCGTCTACCAGACGGCAGCAGTGTGAACAGACCATAGTCTGGGTGGCTGTGATCTTTGATGGTGTTGTGTGCTTTCCTCAGGCATCGTGTATGGTAGATTCCTTACGTGGAAGGGAGATGGCAGCCGATAACGCACTCTGCAGACATTACCACTCTCTGGAGGGACTTGCGGTCTGCAGCGGAGCAGCTGCCGTACCAGGCAGTAATGCAGCCTGAGAGGACGCTTTCAATGGTGCACCTATAGAAGTTGGTGAGAGTTTTACAGACACTCCAAATTTCTTGAGTCTCCTCAGGAAGTATAGTCGTTTTTGGGGAGATTTCACAGCAGAGTTTGCTTGTCTGGACCAGGTAACACACCAAAAAACTTCTCTCCACTTCAGCTCCATCGATGTGTATGGTGGCTTGATCCCCCCTCTGCGGCTTCCTGAAGTCCACGATCATCTCCTTAGTCTTGCAGACGTTGAGAGAGAGATTGTTGTCCTGGTACCATGTAGCCAGGTTCTTTACCTCCTCTCTGTAAGCGGTCTCATCATTGTTGGAGATGAGACCCAGGATGGTAGTGTCCTCCGCAAATTTGAGGATGATGTTGGAGCTGTGTATGGCCTGCAGTCATGCGTGATCAGGGATTACAGGAGGGGACTGAGTATGCAGCCCTGGGGGGCTCCAGTGCTCAGGGACTGTGCTGGGCATCAACCCAGCAGCAGGACCGGTATCTGCTCCTTTGTGCAAGGAGGAACAGGAGGAGCACTACCAGAGCCCTACAAAATGACCTCCAGCGGGCTACTGGTGTGTTTCTGACCAAATTGTCAGAAATAGACTCCATGAGGGTGGAATGAGGGCCCAACATCCTCCAGCGGAACCTGTGCTCACAGCCCAGCACCGTGCAGCTCACCTGCCAGAGTTGTTACTGGCTGTAATTGTTGTCAAAATGAGAATGCGGTGTTGACTTTGTGGCTGGTCAAGCTGCCAATCTAGAAATCTTTGTAACTTCCTGGTTCCTAAATATCTACTGAAAGTAGAGTCAAGCATTAATCTGAACTCCACTCCTCAAAAAAATGAAGGGAACACAATCATCAGAGTATTACACCATACTGGGTCCTCAGACCCATCGTCAGACCTTACTCTGGTGCAGTGGGCCCTGGGTTCGTCCTGATGCAGGACAATGCCCAGCCTCATGTGGCCAGAGTGTATAGGCAGTTCCTGGATGACGAAGGCATTGATGCCACTGATTGGCCATCACGTTCCCCAGACCTGAATCCAATTGAGAACCTCTGGGACGTTATGTATCGGTGCATCCGATGCCACCAAGTAGTGCCACAGACTGTCCAGGAGTCACTAATGCTCTGATCCAGGTCTGGGAGGAGATCCCCCAGGACACCATCCACCGTCTCATCAGGAGCATGCCAAACGTTGTCGGGGGTGCATACAGGCACATGGGGGCCATACACACTACTGAGTCACATTATGAGTTGCCGTGATGTAAATCACGCAGGTTGGAACAGCATATGATTTCAATCGATAATTTTGATTTTCGGTGTGAGTTTTAAGATAGTCCTAAATCGGTTGGTGATTTTGGTTTCCAGTGACCGTCGTTACGTCATTTTGTTCTCAACGAATTACACAGTGTACAGTAAAGAATTTGAACCTTAATATATTTATTTCATTGAGACCCCATGTGTGATTTAAGTGTTCCCTTAATTTTTTTAATTTTTGAGAAATGTATATTAACTTTAAATCTGATTGGTGCTAGTAAGACAAAGTTTTCACATTACAACTGGGAATGCTACTTCAGCAAATTTACATTAAACATGCAGTCTGTGATTTATGGCCACTGGTTGTAAAAGTGGCGCTATCAAGCTAAAAAGGTCCCTGAAAATTGTGTACTATTACACGCTTGTGCCAATTTGTGACCAATGTCATCAAAAGGCCTTGCTTTCAAACTTGGAATTGAATTACTAACTGAGATGAGTGATTGTACTTCTAGATTATGCACACAGACAAAATATTACACATCCAGCCCAAAATAGGAGGTTTAAAAAACATTTTTGTTAATTGAAAAAATTCCAGCCTGCATTTTTAAGTAAAAAGGTTATTCAGACCCATATGCACTGGTGCCCTGTTAATGGATGGACGACCCAACTAAATTATGGGACCCCGTTATGCGATATGCAGCAGACCGTCACTTAATCAAACGCTGGGACAGCAGGTCAGAAAAAAACAAATTTGCGAATTGATTCTAACAATGTTCTCCTGCAAAAACATCAAAACAAGAGTCTGTTTCACTTCAATAACTAGCACAATGTCATATCATCAAATTATTCATAAGAGTACAAGATCATGAAAACGATGTAGATGCTGCTTTGGCATAAAGTAAGGTCAGAAAGGAGGTTATCGGAAATGTTTGTATGCCGCTATACAGCTACAACATGCCTTTTTTAACTCTTGCAAAACAATTTTCATTGATGTTCTTCGTATTTGGTCATGGCCTGTTCAAGATTAGCAGTTACATTATGTTTTTTGCTTTGAGGCAATTGACTGGTGCTATACTGTTTTTTTCTTTTCTGGCATTTCTCCATTCATTTCTCCATTTAGGAATTTTAGAATCGCTTCAGATAACATCCGTTTCATTTAGACTTGCCCCAGCTCACCGTTTTGATAACCACGTAAACCTCCTCAGGACAAGGTGACATTTCTCAATATATTTGCTACGCTTAGTTTTACAAAAAATATCATTGCTTACATTTAGCCAATATTTATAAAAGTATATTGATAACTTATCCTATACATATTTACACCGTTATCAAAATGGCAAAGTGGTGTAAGCCTACATAAAACACAGAACTTATTTGAAGTGGATCTAAAAATTCCCTATGGAAGAAATTAATGTGTAAGAACTCAAAGAGCTGCCTTTCCAGTTTTCCAGCAAAGTATTATTGGGATTACGACACGTCGACTATTTCATAGTTCATGGGTTTGGTGTAGTTCTGTAGCAAGTACCCACTAGTTCAGACTGGTCTCATGGTAATACGCAAACAATTCTAGAGAAGTCTTGAGAATTCTTTACGTAACGTTTGAGTGCAGACCGGCCACTAGAGGCAATGGGGATCACAGTAAGTGTAATAGTGAATTTTTGGTAGGGAGCGTCACTCCAATGATCACAATTTCAAATCCAGCCAGAGGCGAATTTATTTTCTAAACATAACCTAAACCTTACAACCGTAAGCTTAATAACTAATATATATATATATATAATATTTAAAATCCTAACATTTATAGGTCAAGGAATATTTGTTGTAACTTCAGAATGCCACTTTAAATATTGCAAAATCCAACAGTATTGTTTTCACAGCTAAAAATAATAGGCCCACAATAAACATGTCAATGTACTTCGCTACCGCGTCCCGCCGAATAACGCCGTATATTCACTATACATCACTGCGCCTTATTGCTTGGAACGCTGCTCAGTAGTGGTGGCCATTCGAGGCTTCATTACCGTTCTTCTAGCAGCAGGATATTATGCTAGCAGCGCTATGATTTTCTTTTTCAAAATAAAAGCCATAATTGAAATATATAAGGCAATATAGTTAACAATCTAGTCTGTACATTTTATGTTTAATGTCCGTTCCAATGTTATTCTTGTCTGTTCTTTTTCACAGACTAGATTAACTATATTGCCTTATACATTTCAATGATGGCATTTATTGTGATAAAGAAAATCTGAGTGCTGCCAGCATAATATCGTGCTGCTAAAATAACGCTAACGAAGCCTCGAATGGCCATCACTACTGCTCAGTATCCGGGATCGAAATAACCTGTTTTAAAACAATGAGTTGGATCACCAATAAAATTGTTTTACCCATATTGTGTGTCATGAGAATATTTGAGCCAGAAATCCAACACTCTGTCCAGCTCAGTGCGCATCCGTTGTCGATATTGAAGTAACTTCTCCGTAGTCATCGCTCCTTACCAAAAGCTAGAATGGAAATATAGCCGGATTACAATACATAGGTATAGTCTATTACTCTAATAATATACAGTAACTCTAATATACTGTATGTGAATCTCGTTAGGATATCCTAAAACCTTGCAGAATCACGTAACTGTACATTATATATTACCTCATAGGCTACCTGAGGTTACGGTGTAGACTATAGCAAAAAAAAAAGAAGGCTATCTAACTAAACTCAGGTACTGAGGAATATAAATTAGCTCATCATGTAAAAAAAATGCCTATTTTAAATACCTTTTTCGCAAACGTAGTTTTAGGTTTCACTTTTACAGCGGAGACTCATTCGATAACAACAGGCATGTCTTCTTGGAGAATAATGCAACCTCGTATCACGGGTTTACAGACAAAACCTGCCAAGGGTTACTTGAAGAGGAGTTTGTTCGGTCACCGCTTGCTTCGAAGGTCATGTGCTTCCCTAGACTGAGTGGTCATGTGAGAACTAGGGCACGTTCCTAAGATTAGATGGAGGAGAAGGCGAAAGTAGTGTGGTAACGTATGATGAACGGGGATAATTCATGCTAGATCTGTGATGTGAATGTGGTTAAGACAATGGGTTCCGGACCTTACTTTTTTGTCATAAGTTATAAAAAGTCAAGACAAAACGAGCGCTTACAAATGGTTACAAAATATATATTTTTGGATATATAAAGTGATTTAAATTGCACAATGATTCTCTGCACTATTCACTGCTAGTTTTCTCTCTCAAATTGAATGACATTTATGGAGTTTTAGTAACCAGGTAATGACAGAGTCCGGGATTTCGTTTTTTTTTTTTTGCTCATTGAAGGAGAGATGTTTGCGTGGTGATGCAGATGGAAGAGAGCAGTGGTGCCGCTTTTCCATATGACCGGTGCGCTTTCTGCTGAACAACAGACATTTAGCATTTTAGGCTGTTTTTTGTAAGCGCCCAACATAAATTCTAGTCAGTAAATGTTGAGAAACAATACCATTGCACTATTACTGCAGATTATGGAAATGTTCTTATGTTACTATGCTAGCATTCTAGATAATGCCTCTTTAAATAGGAAGCTAAGTGGCTTTTGGTAAAAACAAAAACAAACAAAAAAACACTTATCAGTTATATATCAGATATATCAGTTGTCCCTGAGATGAATACATATTTATGAGGCTAGAATAGCATTTTACTCTATCCAATATAAACAGATCATGCCAACACCCAACATCTAATACTTATATAAAAAAATATAGATTTAATGACATGCATTCACAATTCAAAGGGAGGACTTAGGCGAGAGCCCGCCGTTACTGTCTGTGGGAGTCAAATCCCGATATCAGTACGGAGACACAAGCAATCTGAATTAATTATCACATATCTGCTGCTTAGGTGAGGCTATGCAGTAACTAATCCGCAAAAAACAGTTATGACAACTATGGGCGAACCGTAGTGAACGACAGAGGCCTCTAGTGGCAGTTTTAGCTTGGACAGTGCCATAAAGGTTTTCAACATTAATTATAGTGAACTAGATTCGATTAAAAAAATGATCAGATAATGTCATAAAGCTAGAAGTCCCATCCACTAGTTTAAGTAAAATGGTGGTAGTCCTCTATTGCAATGTCATGCTAAATCTGCCTTTTGGCCACTAGAGGTGTCTGATTCTTAATAAATGATTGTTTTGGATTTTACCTGAGCCTTTTTTTATACCTAGCACTTCACTGTGGGCAATGGGTAAAAGGTGAGACAGTTAATTGAGGAAAATACTTTACTGGTACACACAGAATGTTAAAACAATCAATGGTAGCAATCAAATAACTGACCAAATTATCAGCCGGTTTATTCAATTAATTAGATGAAAGACAAGTTGGGCAGCCATGTGGGTGTTCCTGATAATTCTCTGAAGCACCAATGCACGTTGTGTAAAAAACAGGCTGCCATCATAATCATTACCACACCATCAATCCGCGTGTTCTGCAGATCTTTGTGATGAAGTTGGAGGCCCTTAACATTCTGGCATCATGAACCCTGCACAGTGGTCCAGCAAAAATGTCAATTTATTGCTCTCTTTCGTCTACAATCCCTTGAAGGAGGATAGAGTAGAAGGACTTTCTGTTCATGTAGTCCTCTCCTCTTATGGGGATGTGGCTCCCATCAATGGCACCCATGATATCACTGAGGCCACAGAGGTGGTAGAACTCCACAGCAGACGCTGCTTTCTCACAATCATTTGGCCAGGAGATGAAGGTTGGTCCCATTGGCCAGGAGATGAAGGTTGGTCCCACTGGCCAGGAGATGAAGGTTGGTCCCACTGGCCAGGAGATGAAGGTTGGTCCCACTGGCCAGGAGATGAAGGTTGGTCCCACTGGCCAGGAGATGAAGGTTGGTCCCACTGGCCAGGAGATGAAGGTTGGTCCCACTGGCCAGGGGATGAAGGTTGGTCCCACTGGCCAGGGGATGAAGGTTGGTCCCACTGGCCAGGGGATGAAGGTTGGTCCCACTGGCCAGGGGATGAAGGTTGGTCCCACTGGCCAGGGGATGAAGGTTGGTCCCATTGGCCAGGAGATGAAGGTTGGTCCCATTGTGAAGATGATGTTGAGCAGTTCTAGGATGATCCTGTGTGCTGATGACTGTGACACGTCAAAGTTGTCTGACATCTCCCTAAAGCTGTTCTGGTTGGCCATGTACCGCAGGAACTTCAACACCTTCTTTGTCACAGGGACTGGTGGTGTGCCATGACTGTGTTCAGAGAAAAACAGTATTTAACTAAAGAATATCAGGAATTTAAATATTACTGTCCTAACTACTATCACTGTCTCGTTTCTTCTAATTAATTTAAGCAGCTCTGGTTAGACAAAGTTCGTTCAGGATGAGTGAAGTTTTCTTATCTTCTTTGAACTCATAAGCACATTTATTAAAACTGACATTATACGTATGCCATTTAGCAGACTAGTATTATAATTTATATAATATTCTGAAGAGCACTCGCCCGTCCAGGTTACAGGTTAGGCTACCCGTTATGGAATGGCCGATTAAAAAGCGGTCAAAACATTTTTCTACACAAGGAAATACAATGAAAGACATTGTATATATTCCGAAAGGGCAAGCACAGCAAAGGGTTTAATGGGGGTGGCCATCTTGTTTTCTAACTTTGGACACTGGAACGCGATCCACTTGGGTTAACTCAGGTGTGATGTCATTCCCAGTTCTAAGTTCCAACTTCCGAGGTAAATGGAACGCTGCATAACCTATTCAGTGGAATATATGGGCTTGTGATCAGACTATTCTCTACTTGCTGAAATTGTCTTCCCAGTCTGGGATTACCAACCTAAGGTTACTAAAATGCATTATAATTAAATTGAGTTCATATTTTCTAGCGCTGTCAAAAGATAATGAAAATAATGATTCACAATTAATCGCAGTAATGTCTGTAGATAATCGCGATTAATCACAATTTTAGAATGCGTTCAAATTTGGTCCTAAATAAACAATTTAATGTTTAAAAAGAAGTAGCTTTTTTGATAGGTGTTTGGCCACAGCCAAATACGTGTGACTTTATTTAATTATTTCCAAATGCCATAAGGTAGATTGCTTAATTACGCAAAGGCATAAGGTAGGCAAGGAAGCCAGAGATGTTTATCCACAAACATCAGGATCAGAATATTTAATTTATTTAAGCTCAGCATAGAAGTTGTTAGTTATGTGATTATATGTTTTAGTGGAAATGCGACTGGTGACAAAATTAATGTCTAGTTTAGTACATTAATTTAGGCTAGACACGAATAACTTACCATGCTAAAAGCAAGGTTAACAGTGGATTCGTGCACACACAGCGTCTAAGGATCAGTTTAAAAAAAGGGTCAGAGGAGAGGCATGGCTGTTCTTGTAGATGTTCTGATTTCCAACTTTGAACAGTGCAGACTGTGTTCTGACTTATGAGTACTAACGTGCTGTTATACCCCTTTTGCACATAAACCGCATGCCATCCTTGAAAGCGTAAGCACTCCATTTAACGGCAGAATTCACAGACAAGTGGCGAGTAAAGACAATTCAAAACAGGACTGCGTAGGCTATTCCACATTGTTATATTGAACAAAGCTAATGTGAAGCGTTCTCTAGCACTCCAGCATAAGTCAAATGTCAAAAAGAAGTTACCCGTATACTGTAGCAAATGAATAAGTGACAGCTCCTGCGCAAGTCAAGCACTAACGGTTGTGTTAAAATAAGAAAAAATTGTTAATGGGGACAAAAATATTAATGGCTTGTGTTAACACGTTAATTTTGACAGCCCTATGTTTTCATGAAAAAAATTGTTAGTGCATTAACATTTGCGGAAATCAGGATTATGTGTTACTTTTATTATTAGTTGTAGTAGTGATAGTCAGACTACTTTTTAACAATAACGAGTAATGTACCATGTTAGTTTTTAATTTAAGTATAATCCCTCAGAGTTGGTGACTCAAGTCGCAGACTTGGACTCAAGTCTCACTTAAGTCACCAATAAAGTGACTTGTGACTTGACTTGCAATCTGTTCAAAGGACTTAAGACTTGACTTGGACTTGTAGTCATTGGACTCGTGACTTGGAGGGTAAATATAGAATAGCTAAAACTAAGGAAAGAAACCTGCCTTCACGCTTTGTTCTGGTCTGGTAGCTCAAGCGATTAAATTTGAAAGTTACCTAGGTAACGTTAGCGATAGTGCATTTGTTCCATTTGTAATAGTATTTGGCGACAAAGATTTTTTACATTCAGTGAGAAGCCTAAGGATAGTTCACTGTCAAAAATTGGGCCTGTTTCTAATCTTTGCCAGCAAATTATTTACTTGGACTTGGACTTGCATGCAGTGACTTGAGACTTGATTTAGACTTGTCTGAAGTGACTTAAAGTCTGTAATCCCTTACTAGTTAGTTTTTGCCGGACCGCGTAAGCAGAGCCAGCCAGGAAGAGCGAATGTCTCTTACTGAGTGTGTTAGTGAGTGAGTAGTGGCAAAAGCCATACATTTCATAGATGTTATTTGTGATGGAGGTAAACTTAATAAGAAACATTAGTCAGTTTAACACAATGCTTAATGGTGTCTAGCGAAATATTCAAAGGACACAGCCACTCACGTGGGAGACCTGGGTTTGAATCCAGTGACAGCAACAGCGTTCATCACTTTCAATTGCTGGCCGGCTGAACTAGGCATTTCTGGTTCAAATAAATAACACTTTACTCAATTTCCCTCAGTGCAACCAAGGTAGCTTTATGTAGCGTTTATTTTCTCCAGTAGCAAGTGGCAAAGATGGCAGCGCCAGCACTCCCTGCTAAAGTTCATCATACACCTACCGGAGCCACACGCCCAGCTCCCATTAATTTCAAATCAATATTTAGCATCGATAAGCGATTTGTGCAGCAGGTACCCTGAACTGCACGATTCAGGCTATTTTGACTATGTCATTATTACCCTTGCATATTACTGCATATTACCAATCAAGAGGCTGCTGTTATGTTTTGCTGGAATCTCTTGCCTTTTTGACAACCAAAGTTCGATCCCAAATCATCCTCTGTTTGACAACCAAAGTTGATCGCAAATGAACATCTAAATACATGTTCTGTTTCTAAACGTGATTATTCTGAATAATTGCGAATCAGATTTAGTAATTATTCACCTCTGAATTAAGTCACAAAACTATTGGATTATGTACATTATTGCAAAGAGATCTCAAATTGCAATGTGCCTAATGTTTTCTTTTTTGAGGAGATATGTTTATCAGTGTACTGCCGTGTGCACTGCCGTTTTTTTGTTCTTCATTGTTCACTGCAATTGATCTATCTAGTATTGAAGTCTGTACATATAGGCTGTTGAATAAGCCTGGCCTGAACATGTGGAGGCACTTGCAATACAAAATAGTGTACTGATTTAAGAGATTCTTGATTAAAGAACTAAACGCAAATATTGTTTCTCATTATGGTATATGATTACTTGAGATAATAGGATTGGTCACTCTTGCTGTATAATGATTAATGATTGATAATGTTATATGCTGGTGACTGACACTGACTATATACCTGACTATGTAATTATACAATATCCCATTAAATGTGTGGCCTCTGGGCATAAGTGACCAACACATGAAAATAGAATCACAGGACTTATCTTAAAGTAACTATGTAACTTAACGCCTTACTTTCTACAGCAAGTAACATAACTAGTTATTTTATGGGAACTGTAACTACTGACTGTAATTAGATATTTTTAAAAATAATGTTTCCCAACACTGTTGATTTGTGACTTGCCTCTTGCTAAACAGAGAATGGCTGTGGATGTTGATCTATTGCTTGTATGGTTAAGGTATATTTAACAGCTACATTTACTACTGAGATCTGTGTGTTATAATTTAAACATCCTTTTAGATATGGCTACATCCAGAAGTAGAACATTTTTACCAAGCTAAGTCGGAGGCTCTAAATGTAACTTTACAAGCTTCTGCACTCATCTTCTTTAATAGTTTGTCAGCTAGTTAATATCAAATGGCATAAAAATACGTGCTATGAAGCCAACAAATGCAAAACTCCAGGACAAAAACATTAAGTATTCATTGTTTGCTTTCAAAACGCATAACTAACTACAAAAAGTAACACAAAACTGTAATTATACGTTTAATTTATGCCCAGACTTTATTACTAGTTATGAAGCCAGTTCTTTATTAGCCATGACTAATGTTCTACTACATTTGCCACGCCATCAAGACTAAATGTTACTTTAAAGGTTTGTGTATAGACAGAAATAGGATCAGTCATAATCTCCATGAAATCTTGCTGCACAACTGGAAAAACATCTGTTTCAGTTGTGACACAATTCATTTCTTGTCATACACCATTCATTTCTTCCTCAGGGAATTTTTTGATCAAAAGGAAATCATCTGAAATGTTTCTCCTGATTAAAGTGTGTTAATTTTGTTTGTTGGCGTTGTATAAGCGGGACCAAGGTGACCTGTTTACCTATGCAATTTGTTGTTGTATTTACTATGGATGCAATGCGTGCCGGCAACAGGCAAACAAAATGCGAAAAAGTACTTTTCTGTGCTTGCATATAATTAGTAAACCAAGGCACATGGATAAGTATGATCAGTGTTGATGTTTTAAAAAATAACTATTGTTTTAAAGTGTAATTTTCTAAAAATAATAATATTCTCCAACTGTCATTTTGCCAGTATCTACGTCTGCTATGAATTTAGGAACAAGTGGTATTTCATGAACTGACCAATACGAAGGAATGATTCTACCATAAAATTAAAATGTGCTCATTCTACATTGGGTGGGGTATAAAATCTCACGGCCAGAGATTTTAGGTTTTTAGTATTGTGGCAAACGGTGGGGCAGGGAAGCAAACATGGACTAAAACCCTGAACTTGGAGTCCAAGTCTGGTGTTGGACAATTCTCAGAGGAAAAAATTTTTTCTAACTGATGTGCTCACATTTTATAACTCTCTGCTAGCATTCAGACCTATTAATACGCAGTATTGAACTGCTACAGCTTCTATATTCAGTTTTACGTTTTCCAAATTACATTTGCTTCGAATTGTTTTTACAGGTTTCAGATTCTTATTTTTTTATTTTCACTGCTGAACATTCTTCACTATGATTTTTATGAATTACATCTCTGTGATTGAACCGATACATTTATGAAGCAAATAATTTTTAAACTTCTATAAAGATAAGAGGTCTTCAACTACAAGCATTGGGACCCTGGGAACAGCGAGTCTTCTAATTACCAGGTAGTTAATTCTATACGCCTGGTGTCCCTGGTCTCAATCTCTTATTAGACCTTAAAGGGCCAGAATGAAAACCAGCAGTACTCTGGGTCTCAAGGCCCAGTGTTTAGAACCACTGATATAGACAGTTCCCAACCATTACCCAACATGTTTCCAAGTGAAAACCACTATGTCTGATTGCAAGATCACATTAATTAGAATTTTGCGTATGCATCTGAAATGATCATAAAAAACAATATTTTGAGAGATAGAGACAATAATGTCTCTGGAAAATTGCACTGTATGATTTTTTTCACAGAACTGTAGTTGATGTCCAAAACCCCATTTTATTTGTATTTGAGAGAGAGACTACTTACAATACTGACAATGGCTATTTTGAGCTCCACAGCAAAAGGACAATAAAAATATATTATATGAATCCTCAAACTCAAAGGACAATATCTGCATGTGACAATAGAGTATCTATAAGTGCATCTTTTTTATACCTCCATTCTAAATTACCTTTTTATATCCACAGTTGACTGAATAGGTACCAACCCTTTTGACTGATTCATCAACAGCAATATCGTTTATTCATTTCATCACAGCAAATTTACTGAGAACATTTGTCATTGTATAAGGTAGTGGTATTTTTACATTTCTTATCATTGGTTGCTTTTGGGGGTATTAGGCTAAGTGTCTCTAAGCATTTTGTGACAGCTGTTGATGTAAAAAGGCTTTATAAAACAAATGTAATTGATTAATGATTGATTTGTCGATGTTTGTCCTTAGTTTAAAATATGTCCAAGTACAAAGTGTCTGCCTTCAAATTGCACCAAAGATAAAGAGTTTCTGAATCCGCACTCAAACGCAGTATTGTCAATACGTGGGATAATGAAAGTAAAAGGCAGTTGAGTGAAGTTGGCTTAAAGCCACTACTGATTCATGTCCCTTCCTAGGGAATGTAAATTACAAAAGGGTGATTTGCATCAATCAGTTTGTTCAGAGCAAGTCCCTGCAATGATCTCAAGAGTTTGTGGTCTTGTGGAATGCCTGGATCTTCTTCAGGTTCTGCCGGACTCTGACAAACTCCATCAGCTGAGCCTCCTCCCGTACCCTCTCCCCCTCCTGCTTCTCCCTCTATGGAGACAGCACCAGTATAGCTTATCAATTCAAACCTTAAATTGTCCATAGCATTTTACCTACAGATAGAGACAAGATGCTGGTCATCAGTTTTACATTATGAAATCTCTTAGATGTGAGTTGGAAACTAAAAACTGTTATATTTATTAGTCTTACCACATTATTTTTAAGGTATGACTAGGTATGACTCTACAAAATGTATACTACTGTTCAAAAGTTTGGGGTCACTTTGTAATCCATGAAAACATATATGAAATTAGTTTGAATAGGAAATATAGCAAAATGAATATGAAATATAGTCACTGACATGGTTTGAAATAATGATTCTTAATTGAAATGACAATTGTGTCCTTCAAACTTTGCTTTCATCAAAGAATCCCCCATTTGCAGCAATTACAGCCTTGCAGACCATTATAGACAGAATACCAGCAGACTGCTTCTTCCCTAAATAGTTCTTGCATAGTTTGGAGCTATGCTTTGGGTCGTTGTCTTGTTGTAGGAGGAAATTGGCTGCAATCAAATGCTGTCCACAGGGTATGGCATGGCATTGCAAAATGGAGTGATAGCCTTCCTTCTTCAAGATCCATTTTACCCTGTACAAATCTCCCACTTTACCACCACCAAAGCACCCCCAGACCATCACATTGCCTTCACCATGCTTTGTTTTTATTGCCCAGTCTGAGATATGACTTTCTTTGCAACTGTGTAATCAGCACAACAGTTTTCAGCTGTGCTAACACAACTGCAAAAGGGTTTTCTAATGATCAATTAGTCTTTTAAAATTATTAACTTGGATTTGCAAACACAACGTGCCATTGGAACACCATATTGGAGATATGGTTGCTGATAATGGGCCTCTGTAGGCCTAAATAAATATTCCACTGAAAATTAGCCATTTCCAGCTACAATAGTCATTTACTGTACAACGTTAACAATGTCCACAGTGTATTTCTGATCAATTTGATGCTATTATAATGGGCAAAAAAAATATGCTTTTCTTTTCAAAAACAAGGACATTTCTAAGTGACCACAAACTTTTGAATGGTAGTATATGTGCAAATGCAATAGAAAACATTTAACATATTTTGTACTGTGTTTACGTGTAACCAAGACCTAGCCTACTGAGAAGAAAACACTTAAGGCTTTTTAAAAACAAAGGCAACCTGACAGAGCACAGCCTTTGAACCGGTTGGTGCTGTCACCTTTGGATGGAGTTGCAAGGGTACATCACTAAACTACTACCCAAATCAGGTAATAAATTGAAAATGTAAGTTTGGACTACCCTGTTTAAGTCTACTATCTTCCATTTTTTGCCTATAAACAAGATTCAGATGTGCAACTAAAGCTTTTCTTGGTCACCTCTGTGTTTTTCTTCTGTCGTTTCAGAAGCTCCTCCTCCAAGGGAGTCCTGGCTTGGGCACCCTCTGCTTTCCGTGTCTGCTCTTTCCTACGCCTCTCAAGCACCTGCTGCAGCTCGGGCTTACTGCACAGTCCCTTACCCCTGTAGCCACATAGGAGAGGGGGAGGGAGAGATATGGAAAGTGACAGGAGAGGAAGAAAGGAGCATATTATATATGCTGCTGAATATGCTGAATATATTCTGCTGAGAATATATTCTCACAATGAGAAAGACATATCTTGTTCCCATCCCTAATGTGAATAGAATAGTGTAACTACTTAATATTATTAAGATGTCCCAATAAATCTAATTAATTTGAATAGGACCTTAGTCTATTAGCTAAGTCACCTTGATCATCTGGCAAGAAAGAACAATGGCAGGCTTAAAACATTGGAACATATGGAGAGCAGGAAGTATAATTCAACACTAAACTTGCTTTGGTTTAAATATATGTAGCAATTTATTTTGACTAATGGCAATTAAGGTTTCACTAGCACAAATCGCTCACACCAATGGCACAGTGATTGATTCAAGCTTTACAGTATTTGATATCAAGATGTATGCTGTGGGGTCAGGTCAGCCATTGTTTAAGTCAATATCATTTTACTCTGGATCAGGCTCCCAATGCCCGAAAGAGAAACAGCAGCGTAGAGAGAGGGTATACTATTGCAGTTTCTGTGATAGTCTGTCATTCATATTTGATGAACTACCCACAGGGAAATGATACTTGAGTTGAATGTACTGTAGCTGCGTTTTCCAGAGGTTACCAAATGCCACCATTGACCACCAATACACTCAATCATTGTTATAAAACTTTTTGAGATATTTATAAAGCTCTCACCATCCTCAATTTAAGTAGAACAGACCACGCCTCCATTCTATTGCTTCATGCTTGTAGTCTGAAGCAAAAATAGGAATTCTTTGCGTAATTATGGCCATGCTTCTTTGCAACGACGCAGGATAGTCAATGTCGAGATATGTTTTCTGACGCACATTCAGTGGAGTTATGGTTCTTATCATGCTACTCGCTCACCAGTAAGTCTAGACCGGAATCCTTCTCTACCTGAGGAAACACTCTCAGGACTGTCAGGACTACATTGAATGAGCTTTTCAGTAATTATTTAACAGACAACCAGCTGCGTTGTGGACTATGACTCATCAATGCCAGCGAAGCAAAACATTTTCCAGGAAACAACATTGGGATGCCTACAAGGGCCTACTCATCCCTAACAGCAGACTTTCATTCCCTATGGATGACTTGCGCAAGTCTTTCCAGTGTGTTAACTCATTTAAGAGTGCTGACGTCTAGTCATGTCCTCAGGGTATGCCCAAACTCGCTGACTAGAGTGTTCTCAACACCCTCAAGATCAATCCACCATCATTTTATTTTCCAACAAAGAAAAGGTAACAGAACTAAACAACTATCCCCCATTGCACTTAGTCATTGTTTTAGAGAGGCTAATCAAAGATTATTTTACATCCACCCTACCTGACTCCCTGGGCACACTATAACTCACATATGGCCCAAATAGATTCACGGATGAAGCAATAGCCACTGCACTTCACATCGCCCTTTCCCACCTGGACAGAAAGAAAGCAAACACCTAATTTATATATTCAATACAAGATTTTACTTTTTACAACAGTATTATCAATAACTAGAAATACAAGCATTTCCCTACACTCTGCCATATGTAACATAGAAATTGTGCACAAATATTGCATTGTAAAGCCTGGTATTTCATAGTGCATTTTTTATGGATCACATAGAGTGCCTTTGGAAAGTACTTTATTCAGTACTTTGTAGCAGTGCCTTTGGTAGTGATCACATCATCAAATCGTCTTCGGAATGTCTCAATATGCTTTGCACACCTGGACTTGGGTATTTTCTTCCTTTCTTCCTTGTAGATCCTCTCAAGCCCTGTCAGACTGGATGGGGAGCGTCAATGAACTGTGATCTTCAGGTCACCACACAGATGTTCAATTGGATTCAAGTCCGGGCTTTGTCTTGGCCACTCAAGGACATTAACATACTTGTCCTGAAGATACTCCATCGTTGTCTTGGCGGTGTGCTTTGAGGCGTTCTTGTGCTGAAAGATGAATCTTCACCACACTGAGGTCCTGTGCACTCTGGATCAGGTTAGACCAGGTTTTCTCTCTGGATCTCCTTTCCTCAATCCAGCTCAGTCCCAGTCCCTGCCATTGAGCGTCATCCCCATAGTATGGTCCCACCACCATGCTTCATCGCAGGGATGATGTTAGCAAGGTGATGAGGGAATATTTTTCCTCTTGCTCTAGTCCTTCAGGCTGCATGTCATATGTCTTTTTTTTAGGAGTGGTTTCCATCTAGCCACACCATCAATCAGGCTTTTATGATAGAGTCCTACAGAGATGGTTGTCCTTCTGTCAGTTTTTCCCAACTTTGTGGAAAAACTCTGAAGCTTTGTTAGATTGGCTATTGGGGTCTTATTCACCTCTCTGACCAAGGCCCTTCTTACCCAGTAACTGAGTTTGGCCTGATGGCTAGCTGTAGGAAGAGGAACTTTCAATGCTTTAGACATTTTTGTTATGACCTATTCCAGATCTATGCCTCAACAAAATTCAAATCTCAAAGGTCAATAGAGAGTTCTTGGGATGTAAAGGTGGTGCTGTTTGTGCCAAAAATTGACTATGAAAATGTTACTTATGTGCCGAATTATGCACCACCTCAAAACCACTCGCTTTCAAACTTGACATTTTGTGGCTAACTGAGGTATTATAGTGATTCTGTTTATAGATTTAAGCACATAAATAAAATATGACAGATTCAGCCCAAAATGAGAGTATTCAATAAATATTTAGTAAATTGCAAAAATCCCAGACTGCATCTTAAATTTAAACATATACACCAGGACAGAATATATCAATTAGCTTTGTTTCACTAGTGTGCCCTGATAAGTTTGTATGTAATTATAAAAGGCTTATGCATGCTCCCTACTTTTTATGGGCTAAAAGTAGTTCCTTGTGCAGCTCCTGGTGTGTCCTGGAAGTTTTGATTGGGTTGACATGTGGCCCAAAAGTCTCCTCAGCTGAGCTGCTGGGGATGAACTCTGCTTTGATGCTATTATCTGTAAAATATAGTACAGACAGTGTCAACATCATTCACTTTTGACTAAATTACAACCATATGTGCTCTGTTAAAGCACTGTTACATGCAGCAAATGGAGTGTTTCAGTAGATACAAATCTACAGTACAGTAGAAAGGTTGTGCAAAAGACAGAAGTAAGTTTGTGCACAGGACAGAAAGTAGTGTTGTGCAAAGAACAGAAGTAGGGTTGTGCAAAGGACAGAAGTACAGTTTTGCAAACTGCAAAATGCAATCTGAGTAGACATAATAAAGCTTTGACTTTGTATAGTACAAACATAAAATAAAAACATTTAGAAAAACTATAGGAAAAACTGACCTCTGTCATTGTTGTGGTAGATGTGTGAATGGGCATTGTGGTTCCGCGTCACGATTCTGAGGCCCAGGTTCGGGGTTCTTGGGAGGGCCGGGGGGTGAGGTGGTGTGTTGTGGCTATTGCCAAGAAACATGGCGTTGTTGGACATCTTGGCTGTGGCCTGGGGGCTGTGGTGCATATCAGTGGCTTTGAGGGGGTGGTGGGAGTCAGAGGTCACAGCGTGCGGCGTGGCTAGGCAAAAGGCTCTTAGGGAGGGCATAGGCTTGAGGGAGGACAACACCTGAGATTTGGCACGGAGCCACAGCTCCTGCTGCATGCTGAGACCAAGCGGGAGGTCCATTGTTGAACAAGTAGGGTGATGATGGTCGGGTGCAGAGGAGAGACAGATTGAAATGAGAGTGGGAGAAGTGATGGGCTATCCTTACAGTGGAGATCTATAATTCATTTGATCTAGTGGGCAAATACATTACCAATTCAAATAGATGATTAAGAGAGAAGGAAAAGTGATGGATAAATATGACTACAATATTGGAATTCAACTGATCAGAAAAGAAGAGTGCAAATGGGAGACTAATATCTGAGAAACCTAAGATATTTAGTGAGGATTTGCATATCTGTTTACTCTATTTAACTATTTGTCAATACATTGACTTATTTTAAACGTTATCAGAATGATCTGCCAATGTCAACAACAATGAAATCAATTCAAACACAGTTAACAGCCATAGTACATCTATAGGACAGTCTATGATACAAAGCATTATACAATATTAAGCATTAACAAACAGTTTTCAAACCAGCATATATTGTTGTATAGAAAATATTGGAAACCATTTAAATACTCCTTAGCAACGCTGTAATCACTCAGTAAATGTTTTTTTCTGAACAAGAAGTTATGATAAATTATCATACACAAATGTTGTAACCCAGCAGTTTAGGGGTTGAACATGATAACTACTGTGGGTGAAGTGGAGCTCCAACCTCAGCTAAAATGAAGTTTTTGTAAAAAATAGAAATACAGATTCCAACACCTAAATAGATCACATTTATTCAGAACATTGTCCTTCATAGTTTTGTGGTATTCTTTAGGCACTTCAGATTTTTTCACATTTGGTAACGTCAGTGCACACCAGCAGCCCCTAAGCTCCATTGTGGAGTTTGCAGGGTTGAGTTTGAATCAATAACACAAATTCTTCTCCTTCATCGTGGTGCAATACTGCTTTTCCCACACACGCAGTGCAAATTGTTTGTTGCATTCTAAGACACTTTTAGAATATACAATAACCATTATAATACATACAATTATCCAACAACAATGAACCAGAATTTGTTTGTGTCTACCCAAAGTTATAAAACCTAGAAAGAGGCAGAATTGTTCATTTCTACTTACCTGAACTGTGCCAGTGCTTCATGAAGTTGTAGTCTGAAAACAGACTAAAAGTAAAAAGTAACCATCCCCTCTAACAGACAGCGATACTGTCACCTGAGATCAGTGTACATGCTACTCTCATTTCCAGCAGTCCTCAATCTGCACATTCTTATTGTCGACACAGGAGGGCAGGGTTTCACTAATGTGGGTCAACCCTTTGACTGTAATAAAATAGAAACATTTGTATACCCTGCTGGAAATTCCATCTCTAAGCTCCAGCTTCGGGCAGAGATGGCCACCAGCTTGAGGTATGTCTTGAGACATTTTAGCTGGCGTGTTGCTGGCAGGGTGGTGTAGTAAACTACATGTAGTACAACTAGTAATTGAACTACAATTTTCAGTAGCTTGGTGAAAGCTGAACTATACACAAATATTGGTAGTGTTTTTAGTAGCTAGCCATGTACTGGTGTAAAAACAAAACTACTCAATAATTTTTTAAAGTTGTTAAACCTATGTCACTTGTTTAAGTGCAATAAACCAAACAAATATGTAGCTATTGTAACAGGCCAAATCTGTGTGCTGGCAAATCTTTGGTAACTTAGGCAATATAATTGTTTTTTGTTTTTTTCAAAAAATTAAATGGACCAAGGCTATTTCATTACTTTATTTTTCAGTTCAGTAAAACTAAGTTGTAAAGTAAAAAAAAGCTCAGACGTGTTTTTGTACAATAGCCAGTCTAATTTGCACATCTAAACTGTGTGCGTTTAATAAGATCACACCTTCTGTTAACATCTGGCTCCATAGCAGTTAGGTTCGCAGTTGTTTAAAGAAATGTAATAACCTAATTTATGATAATTGTCCAAGTAGCTTTGAAGTACTTTTTCAAACTAGTTTTAGTTAAGTAAACTATTTTCTTAAGGGTAGCTTTTAGTGTAGCATACTGTAACTACTTCCAGTGTAAAGTAATTGGTATCTTGTTAAACAATATTTTCAGAGTAGCTTCCCCAACACTGGTTGCTGGTAGCTGGTTGGACAAATTAAAACCAGCTCTGACCATCTACCAGCTCAAGCTGATATCACCATCTACTAGTCCATGCAATTTTGTTCTAGCCCTGCACTGAAACCTGGCTGACTACATAACTAATTTAATCAGTTTAGTAATTTCAGGGCAACAGGAAGTATTTTGTCAGGTGGTTTGCCAGGAGAGGGTTTGACACATTTGTCTGAACCTGACATGCAAGATTACCAAAGTTTTTCAGCACTCTAAATGTATGTATACACACAGAAAATAGCCACAGGGAGAGAACACAGGGAACAGAAATTACTTAGTGGTTAGGGGTTTTATAAACATAACAGGAGAAATAGAGGGGAAAAAATCTATAAAGAAAAACTCAAATGCTGAAGCGCTGTGGAAGGCAAGGCCACTTTGCCTTGGGCATCCCACAGTTGCTGTCATGGAGGTGTTGGTAGTCATAGCTCTTCACCTTTCCAGGTTTGTGCGTTGCTATGGTAGCACAGCAACACAGGCGGTGACATCCAGCGTTGCACTTTCACTCGACTCAGTTTTGCTCTTTAGGCGCTCTTCTATGCTTGCCTGATGAGGCTTGATTGGCTTCAGGTGTGCCTCATCAAGGGTTGGCAGTGAGTTGTATTCCCCAGCCTCATGGTCCTGCAGCATTGGGCCAAATTAGTCTCCCAAGGGCATTGGGATTACTCTGATATAGGTCATGGTCGCGTCGCTATGTCTGTCTATGTTTCAAAATACAACTATATTAACTTTTGATGCTTTTTCTTATTACATTTTACAAGGCACATCTGAAAAAAAAACATTTTCAAAAAAATTTTTCAAAACATGCTTTTAACAAAATTCTTTTACCAGTCTATTGCCAAACAAATGTACATGCCTACCTTTAAACAACTCCTCTTTAGGTTGTATGCATCATAGGGAAGAAGTCGGTTAATCCACTTAGTGTAACTACTCATTTGTAGCTCCATAGCCAAGAGGAACAAATAAAGTATGCAAGAATGCTGTTCATCACTAAGCTCATGACCCTGGGAGTGAACACTCCCTCTACAACTGATCCATAGACATTCCAGCAGTCTGCCCCCAAGTGATGAGGGCAGGCAGCAACACATCCACCATGCTCACCCTTAACATACTCACCTTAGGAGTGCATGCTTAGCCCCCTCCTGTACCCCTTATTCAGCCACAGTGGAATGGCTGTACACAATTCCAGCCGCGTAATGAAGTTTCCTGACGACAACACTGATGGGCCTGATCAGTGACGATGATGAGACAACCTACAGGGAGGTGGTCAGGGACCTGGTGGTCAGGGACCTGGGAGTGTGGTGCCAGGAAAACCATCTTCCCGTCTAAATCAGCTGAATAAAGGAGCTGACTGGGGATTACAGGAAAGGATGGGAACGATCCGATTTAGCATAAACAACACTGAAGTGGAGAGGGTAGATAATTCCTTGGGTTATTCCCACATCATTCCATTCCGAGACTCCACTGGCTTCCAGTTGAAGCTTGTAACTACCCCTCCTAATAATCAGACAATGCTTAAGTCCTCATCCTTACTCAAGCTCTTCATTCTGTCACCTCCAGTCTTCTGGAAATCCCTCCCCCTACGAATCTTAAGGTGAACGCACTGTTATTTGCTTCATGTAAGTGTGTCTAAATTACAATTTAAATCTAATTAAGAAGGAGGGCAAAATCAAAAATGTTTTATATATTTAATTGCAACATGAATAATCATACATTTTAGTAAGAAATCAATGGTGTCAATAAAGGTGTTATAGAGTAGCCTCATTTGATCATCAGCTTACAAGACAACTTTCAAAACAATGTATTACAGCAAGATGTCAAAGAAGGAAAGAAAAACTACTTTGAAAAAAGTAGGACAGATTACAGCAAATCAGACATAAATATGGTGAAAACAAAAATGTTAAAACAACTTTTGATTGCAAGATCCCTTAGTGAACTTTTCAAACCAAGGCGGAATCTAAACATGACGCTTTAAGACTTAGACATTATAAGTCAGAGAAACAAAAGTACAATCCTACCGTTACATCACACCTTCAGTGTCACTATTACAGACTAAAAGGAGCTAAAGTACACTTATTATTTTTAAGATATTGTACCCTGAGCATCACAGCAGTTCATCATGCCAAATCAAAATCTATTCTATTGCCACTAGAATTATTTTGTTGAAAGTGATCTAGACAACATTTCAATCCCCGTGACATGATAGTAGATTGGGAGATACATTAGAAAAAAAACATTTGGCACAATTTCCCCTGGGAATGATGAAGACAGAAGAAATGAGGACCTTGGAGAACAAGATATATGATAGAGAATTACACAACAGACAAGGTCTCCCCACGTGCTTCTCTATGCACTCAACACCAAATCTCTGTCCTCTACCATTGCACCCCATGGTCCCATATCGTAAGGGCATTAGTCCAATTGTGAATGTTGTACAGCTTTTGCTGATCTAAGACCCAGCTCATTGCATCCCACTCTTTCCCTTTGTCAGAAATGGATGACGATACATGAGGTGTGAGTGACTTGATTAAGGAATGCATCTTTTAATCTGTAATCTCGATTTTTCACAGGACAATAGGAAACAGGATGGACAAAACTGCATGTCAAATGGACAAAGGAAGAAACCTACTGTTACCTTTTACTCGGTCACTGTTTACACAAATAGGTTTGGTGCTCAAACAGTCTTTATCACTGAAAACATTTAACAATCACACCTTGAACAGGGCAAAGCGAAACATTAAGCCTCCCATTTGCTACGCATCCCAGGTCCTATAAATTGCATCTCAAACACGGGCCAGATTTTTCTCTCTTCATAACACTGAGCTGAATGAGACTGTCTAAAATACAAACAATAGCAGAACTCAATACTGGCCTGGCTGCAAGTTATTTGTCCTCATACTAGCATTGCGTGCCAGTGTTCGTATTGTTCTATTCTGCCTGACTAACTAACTGGTTGTGATAGTTAGCAACGCAAATCGACAAAAGCTACCAATAAACTGGGATTGAATGGAAGACTATGCATTGTGGAATTTAGCTTCAATGAGCAATACATACAATTGTCTAGCGTTCAATACCTTTTACGGTAGTGGAGCCCGAGGTAGAGGATACAGCAGCAACCTAAGCCGCCCGGCATGGTTTTTTCTGCATGGCCAGCGTCAGGAGAGATGGCACCAAACCCAGTGTTCTACTGAGAAACGTTTATGCCTAAAACCCCTGTTCCCGGAGGGCGGGGAGAGTTCCAACTCCCATCTGGCCCTGCGCAGTCAGCGATGAACAATGGTTTTGGATTAAATTAGTAAGTGAAGAAGTCTAAATGTAATTTGTACAACCTGGGAGAAATGGCTTCCGGTAGGATTGATTTTTCAATTAGCCTTGTTTAAGGCATCGTGATTGTAGACAAAGGTATAGATATAAACATACGGTTTGCAATATTGACAACATCTGAAGACATTTGACACAGACAACATTTTTAATCACTCACAGATGAACTGGTCAATTTCCCATAACTTTGGTAAGGTATAACCAGTGGATAATTCCCTTTCTTTTTTTAAACCAGCAGACCTGCTTGTGGACAACACCCATATGCAAAACATTTCACATAATCCCATACAAAACTAAAAGCATTTTTTTTAAATGACTATTATCATGAAAAAATATTTTTATATACAACCTCTCAGTTGTAGTGTGCAACGGTGTTCTGCCAGATATCTGTTGATACCCTATTTGAACACAATGTTGGAAGCTAGTTCACAAACTATTATACTGAATATGTACTGTACAAACTATTTCCCTCATACTCCCATCCTGCTCCAATTTAAAAGAAGTTCAGTTTTCTGGAAGGGAACAAAAATGTATGATATGACAAAATAGTCAATTTTGTACACCCACCCAATAAACCAATTAATACATTGATGAATAAATAATGGTAATTTAGTCTGCGTTAATAAACATGTTTAATAAAGCTACAGCTGTGTTTGCATTAAACATGATTAAAGCTGTTAAGTCAATTATTTGAAAAGGCCAAATGAGTGCAAACTGAGTGCATATCTCAAATGTTGAGTGTCATTTACTAGCTATACTACAGAAAATGACAGTGTCCTACACTAAAGAGTGTTAATGTACTAAACTATACTAAAGAGCATAACAGTGACTCACACTGTATATTCCAATGTACACATCACCACAGACAGCATATCACCTTACAGTATTGCCTTGTGCTCAAGGTGTTGGGTTCTAGATGACAACGTGTGGCTTGGGCAAACAAAAACGTGATGTTAATTGCATTAATTGACTGTCAGATGCAAAGCATTGCCAATATGGAAGTGCTAGACACATTAAAGATACTGACTGGTCACATGCAAGGCTAATGCAAAATAACCATTTTCCTGCTAAATCAGAAGATTGGTCAACCATTGTTCCAGAAACCCTGTCCTCTAGTAAGCCCTATATTTGTTGGTTTTGCAATCATACAAACTAAAAACTCTCAAACACAGGGAGTGGGTAAACAGACAAAAGGGTCTTGACCACCACTTGCCCCCCATCCACCAACATTACACCATACTACAGGAAGAACAGAGTTCACAACTCCAGTGACACAGCAGCCAGTTCCTCAACTAGTTTCAGCACAAGCCACCTGGTCCCAACCATAATACAGTAAGAGCCTTCTAGATATATCCAGACACTATTTGTGGGGAAGATTCATGTTGTTTTCCTGGTTCTAACTCAGTGCACAGGCAGTATCACAGGGGTTTCAGGAGAAACATTTCAGAGTCAAATTGAATGAGTGAAAGGCTTTTTACAAGGTTTTCAAATGCTGTGGTAACCTTACCTCTAGTCTCTTTGGCTTACAATCCAGTCCTTGTTCTACAACATATACCAAGAGTCTGGCCTTCATCTAATAAATGCCACTTTATTATTGACCTTAAGTAAACAGGAGTTGATGCTGATTGGATAACCTACATTCATTTTTTAATTATAATTACACAAGTACTAAAACTATTATTATCATCATCCTCTCTCCAAAGAACACATTGCTACCTGATTGTTAAGCAACCATTTTATTTGTCCAGAAGAAGCCAGCTGGTCAAAATGCAGCAATTCAAACCACAAAATATCAGCTTTCATTTCCATCATTAAAATACAAAAACTCATATAGCAAGTAGCTGAACACTTGTATTTGACTTTGATACCAATTATAATTCAATTTCTGGATTCACAGGTTATGGAAAACAATGTTATTCCAAACAACCAATAACCAACTATGCTGTAAATCCAGCTGCATATTTATGGGTGGGATTGCCAGAAGGCCAGTCTCTTTGTCGAAGGCAAGGAGTGTCAAGGACTCGACTGTTAGCTTCAAAGACTTGTACTCAGCCTGCGTATGTGACACCCTGCACAGACGTTTTGGCTGTTGTGAGAAATGGTAAACATTTTGTGAAAACCAGAGCCAAACCAGCAGATATATTAGTAAATTATTAGAGGGCCAATTGCCTCTGGTAGGGAGGATCAGAAGTAGTTTGCAGTCAGCCAGTAGTCAGACTGGTCAGTACAGGTGGGGGTTTTCATGGCTCAAGTCAGGGAACCACTTTGGGTGTTAATAAGATTGTCAGAAATTTACAGTGCCCATACAAAACACACTTATAAACAACCGCCACCATGCATGCAAGAATATCCATCCCCAAAATTAAACCCATAAAACACCACCCAGATAAACATAAAAAATAGAGTGCTATTTTAGGCATTAAACACTGAACTATTCCTCTATATTAAAATGGGTTCGACCGTCTGGAAAGAAGTGTGCACATAATATTTTCTCACAGCATGGGGAATGCACAGCATAGGGAATGCAGCTCTGGTCAGGTGGGTTTCTCTCAAAGCAGCCAGTGTACAGTGGCACTTGTATATATTTGATAAAGCGCTTACTAACTCCTACCGAAAATGACATGGATAAAGCACAACCACTGCTGGTACCATGTAACACAATGGGTTGGATAAGACCTCTTTAAAACCCACATTCACAATGTAGAGTCACTGGAATAAACGGTAATTACTTATGTTAAGTGGACAAATGTTCCAGTATTTAAATAATGTTCAGTTAACCCAAAAATAAATGCCTTTATTTTTGTTCACATTCTTAGTTGAATCAAAAAGTAGTTTTCATTAACAACTACTTTAGTGTGGCACAAAACCACAGTTATGATTTAGGAATGATTATCTACATGAGACACAGGCCATGATTCTCCAGGATGGATCCAATTCATTGCAGCACACAGAGGGGACCAAATGAACACTTGTCCACTCAGCATTACAAGAACGGAGGAATCGGTATCTGCACAACTCTGAATGTGTAATTTAAAGGTCAAACCAATGGGTCATCAACAGAATATAACTTACTTTTTCATGAACAGGGGCTAAGCGAAAGGAGCCCTAGACAGACTACCAGAGCCTTGCATATCATTACCATGTTTCAAATGAAGGAGAGTGGGATACTGAAGAAACTGGGACAATGGTGGACCAGTAGGAAGATGAGGTGGTCATTTGAAGGCAGACTGGAGGTTTTTGAAGGCAGCTTGCCTCTGCTTTTTCTCCTCCGCCTGCCTCTTCTTCTCCTCCTGCTCCTGCCGGATCTCTGCCTCAAATTGACTGCTTGCATTGACAGCTGCTACCTGGCAAAGGAAAAAAAAAAGGCAATTAAGATTTCCTGCTTTTATCGTTACCGTTTATGGTGGTCTACCAGTCTAATCAATTAATATTTTAAGTCAATTCAGTAACGTATTGTATTTTTTATTGCTCATTGAAAAGCATAGACATAAATGAAACTGTATAGATGCGAAATGCTGTGCAAAAGCTGTGAAAAAGAGACACAGAAACAGAAGTGGGACCTCCGGCTCAGAAACAGAAGTTTAACTCACTTTGGCTTCAAAGAAGGTCTTGGCTCCCTTTACTCCCTCAGTGGACACATCAATCTCAGAGAGCCGAGCCAGAACACTGAGACCACTGTCCTCTGCTAGCTCACCAGCTGCTGCCTTCCTGAAGATCAGGAGGAACTGGAAGGACAGAGGACCATCAGTGGAGTCAGGCAAGAATCCATATGCATCCACACATTATTATTATTTTTTTTATCCCTGTACAACCAGCAAATGGATCACACGCAACAATGAAAAACAACAACAGCTTGCACCACTCAATTATCTCTGACAAATACAGCTGTTTTGAGTTAGAGTTGGAAGGCTGATTGCTCATGCCAAGTGGTGTCAGTCTTGTCTCACCTCTCTGAAGCTCAGCTTGTTGTCCAGGTCCTCATCCACCTCCTTGATCATGTTCTTCAGACCCAAATGGGTTTGTGGTGCCCCCAGCTTCTCCATCATCAACTTCAGCTCCATCAGGTCTATGTATCCGTCCTTCCCTGCGTCGTACCTGAATGGGCGCAGACAGCAAGACCAATGGATTAGCCTTATGACAGCTAGGGTGGCTTAGGTTCATTTAGTGCTTGATAAATGAGTTCCCTTATTTGAAGCATGTGGAAATGTAAATCAATTGGGCTCAAATAGGCATTCATGGATTCATGGAACATAGTGCTATAGGTGACCTCTAGATGGGAGTATTGCATTACATTAACGACGGCATTCTTCTGAGTAGGCTTTTTTACGGTTCCTCCGCAATTCCCAATTTTTCCAGTGTTAAATAAGCTACATAATAACAACGTCATCCATGCATGATTTGCCAGACTGTTACGGGGCATAGGGTGTTCCAACAACAAGAAAGTTTTCACCTAGTGTCTACTGGCTAGTACAGTACATAACCACGGTACATGGGAAAGTACTGCACTGTTCTTGTCAATATTTCTGGGAAAATAAGGTTTAATAAACAACTCTAAGGTGGGCCCTAAAGCAGCGGTTTGACTTTCCCCCAGAATTTCTTTTTACAATAGTATATTCCCTTCTAATTATTTGTGAAGAAAATAGTCAATTGGAGTCTATGTAAATTATTAAATTACCTCAGACATCAGACTTACTAAGACAATGTCTAAACAGGGTTGGGGTAAAGAAATTAGATTAATTTTAATATCATAACTGCAATGTATACAAAACACTGCTGACCTTCGGTGAGGTGATAACATTTTTGAAGCACTGCAGATCCAGAGGTGGTTGTAGGTCTAGTATACAAACTAGCACACAAATCAAACATCCTCAAACATGTTTTCAAAGACCTATCATTGTGCACAGGCCAGGTACGTTACTTCAAACAGTTAGAATACAAAAAACATCAATCATTATTCCTGTTTTCACATGGTGCCAAAGTCAAGGTTTTATCACAGCAAATCACAAATGACCCCAAAGCTTATCAAATTTCTTGAAAAGTAAACTATTGTAAAAAAATGCTAATCTCACTCATAGTTAAGACCTCTGGCCCACTCAGCAGTTAGATTATGTAGTCAGAACTTTACAGCAAGCAGGATGAAAAAAGATGGTGTGGAGGTGTCCATCTTAGTCATGCAAATCTATAGGCCAGCCAATAAATGTGAACGCATCAAAGAAAGCACCTGATTTTCAAGGTTCTAACCTACCTAGTTGATGCTCCACTTTTCATGGCACACGTCTAGATTGCGTTGTTAATATAAAAATTACGTTTAGACGATGTACACCAGAACAAGCTCCTTTAAAGATTGTGTTAGTAGTTTGCCTCAATTTGTGTTGTTTGGGTTGTATTATAATAAGTACTCTCCCTTTAAAAAGCAGCCAGACTGGTTACCGGGGTATTTTATTGCTGTAGTTGACATTAATGAGGAACTTGCAGTGTGTAATTCTGTCGTAAAAGAGTGAGGAGAGGAACTTTCTTGTAGGAAGGATGGCAATGTATAATAAACAACTGACGCTGTCCATTACCAGGTCAGCCCCGATGTGGATGGGAGCAGCAGCACTGCACGGTACTGGAAATGGCTTTAAATTGCCTGGGGTAGTCATCTGTGGAAACATACTGTAAGCCACACACCTGTCAGACAATACCGTATTGGGTGAAATTTAGTATTTGAACAGTACTACGTATACTGCAGACTCCCTTGTCCAGTTGTCCTTTTATGGGGTTTAGGTTTGTTCAAAGGCCATTCATTTACTGACTGTTAAAAGTAACATATTGCCATGAGCGTCATTAAGCCACGGTCTGAACTGCAGGCCCTTGAAAGCACTGTCTGTCAAACTACATCAGTGCACATGTGAAGACCAAGGACGTAATCATTGCTCCATCTGTACTGTATGATGTTATGATCTCCAAACATTAGAGAAAGTCAGTTTTAAAAATGACTGATGTTTTAGCGAACAGCAGTGTTTCTTGTAGTATGTTTTCAGCAGCAGTGGCAATATTAGGGTTGAAGTGGGTATGGCATATTGAGCATTGTACAATTATTCCTTTTCTTGCGGTTTAAACAAACATTCTGAAACTCAAATTGTTAGGCCACAATGTAGGATGACTTTTCATTGCTCCTTCAAGGACATAATTAGATCAAAAACCACAGAATATTTTGATCAATTCAAAAGAATACTGTGCAGAAGTCTGTTGAGGACCACTCAACCTGAGGAAAATGAGTACATGTACTGAAGGAAGCATAAAGAGTACAGTTGTCTCATTCTCCTATCCCTCCTCTGCCCTATGTGCTTCTTACATCCCAGTTTCACTCATGGCAAAAATCTGACCCATCTTCATGGCGTAGGAAACAATATGCACATTCTGTTGGTCCACTAAATGAGTTGCCCGGTCAAAGCTAAACACGAGACCCACTGCCTGCACTCCACAATACATTTGTGTAGGCAAACGTTACAGGTTTTTACACTGCTTATCCTCAACTCTGAAAACCCTGAAAGCTGAACAAGATTCTTAAGGTTCCATACATGTCCATGCTTGTCCTTCCTGTACAAAGCTTACATCTAGCAAATTCTAAAGATATGGGCTTAGATTATGCTAAACATAGTCACATTTAATGTGGGTGTAGGTTTGCTCTTCTTACTAAGTGGTTTTCTTGAAGAACAAAAGGTAGAGTGAAGAAGTTGCTTGACAAATCTATTTAGTGAAACTAGAGTACTTTCCAACCCCCCATAGGAAATGGACATCCGTTTGTCAGCATGAAGTACTCTATGAACTGTAGCCAAAGTTAAAGCTTCCATGACAAGGAAATCACTCAGACTTCATTGAATAACAACATTTTGCTTTAAATAGATGTTGTACTCTTGCCAGTACAAGCTGAAGGAACCCCAGTAAGACAAATACTATATGCTGATGTTAACAGCTATGAACAGCAGCAATAAATATCAACTTCAACTTGAATCTTAGGCCGTGGCACAAATTGAGGAAGTCAACACTAATGAGACGTGTCTGAAAGTTCAGGAAGGAACAAGCTAGTTTGTACATGACTTGTTCATAGACAAAGAGGAAGAAAAAATAGACCCACTTCCTGAATCGCAATGGTTTTTGGCAAAAGTCGATGCATGCGGTAAGAATAGCCATATTTGGTCATGACAGACTCCCCGCTCATCAGCACTTGCAAACGTCAAAGGTTTAGCCAACTCCACCTTGAGCTTTAGCTTTCAGAGGTAAACAAATGACTACAAGCTTACTTGGTACTATGCTACAGTTGACGCCTTAAGTAGAATTCTTAAACCACCCTACCATACATATGCTTCCTAGTGATCTAAAATCCACTAATGACATTAACAAACATTTTTGGGGAGTTTGGACATCTAAGTGAATGTCAACCCAAAACAAAGCAATGAAAAATGTAACTCCAGACGAGGCTAAATAATGAAATATAACAGCGTACACATTTCAACTGCATGCTAAATTGGGTCAATAGGCAATAAGGCACCATGCTACCTGAACTCAGCAGAGAGATGAGGTAGACAGTGGGCCCACATCTTTCTGACAAATAACCAACACCCAAAAGTTCCATTAGCATCACAGCCCTACTTACAGTAATCATACGATTTTCTGTTTTTCATTTTCTCTGCCCTGAAGGTTTTTCCCCATTGAGTCTTTTTTCCCCCATTAAGTAGGGCAATCATCTACAGGCATGCTATGATTTGACTGTAATGGTCAGAAAGAAAATAATCTGTTTTATAGTGTTTATCAGCATTTTCCCAAAACAAGTTACTGACATACAGCTAGCTATTCATGCTCCCAATGTAGGCATTAAAACAAATTCTTTTTAACAATGTTCTTCAAGTTGATGTGCACGAACACACACACCGAGGCTATCAATTTATTAAATAACAGATCCTAGAGATGGAAAGCGGTTTTATCCATTATATTATCTGCATGCTCAGCACCATTGATGTTATTAACATTTTTATATAACCTATCTGTTAGGATGAATCTGAATTGGCAGATTCATCCTCATAACCATGTTGGAGACCCGACGACCACCTGCAACATCAGGAGGGTTCAGAAATGAAGTTAAATTCCCAAACAGTTTACTAAATTCAAATGGTAGATGCTTTCAAATATTTGGTGTCCATTGTAGAACAAGTCATCTAGCCATCTATATGCAATGGATTTACTCAAAAAGGGAATGTGATAAAAAAATAAAAAATACTTCTGAATTCAAATCTGTATCCTTTACGTCATTATTGGCTGAAGCCCACCTTCACGTGATTCTTGTACTTCCGGCCACAGAGCTGTGAGGTCGTAAAAGGCTGTGTCAGGGTCATGGGAAATGGAGGAGCAGTTTGGCTCTGGCCTTTGCTCCACTCTTGGAGCTGCATCTGTGAGCTGAACAAGTGGTTCTCAGTCAGCCACTAGCATGGCATGAGTGAAATAGAGCTGAAAAAACAACTGAGAAGTGAAGTGGCTTTTTTGGTCAGAAGTAAAACAAATTACTTCTTGTAGTTTCCCAAATAGCCTATTATGGAATGTGTGTACAGTCATATGGAATACACCACTGTGGTAGCAAATCATTTCTTGCCATTAAGTGGCTACTTGAGCATTTATGAGTCAATTAAACCTGAGAGTTCCCTCAGGAGAGCAAGCTACATGCAATTACTCAACTTAAACACACAAAAATAAAATGTATATTTTTAATATTATTCTTAAGGGGTAACAGAATCAAAAACTTATTGAAAAAGGCCTGTGACCATTAAGAAAAAATGTATTCCATTGTCATCATTGGTAGACCCCACCATCACTCCTGGCTGAAACCCACCCTTCTCTGGCAGTCATTCTTTTCCGTTCTCTGCCACCAACGACTAGAATAAATTGCAAAAGACTCAACACTTTCATCGCACCACACTCCTTTAAAAATCCAGCCAAGCTGCCATCTAATGCACCTGCTGAACACCAAAACAGTCACTCAACACGTAGCACAATTTGTTTTTTTTCCCCCCAAAATGAACCCTACAACAAGCACCGACAAGGACTGCTAGCCAAATGTACAGGACCTAACCAAAATACACAACCCCCCTGTCAAATTTCATGGGGAGAGTCAATGGATGAGATTAGCGGCAAATTTTGCACATGCACCCAATGGCTCACACAAGCAAGACCACACAAATAGTGTGTAGTCCTCAACCCAAGGCCAGTCATTCAGTACTGTGCATTCCTAGACTTACACTGAACACAACCAGTGTTGGCCAGAGCCTTTGCAACTCTTCCACTGAGCAAGGTTCAAATCAATATCGTGCTGTTAGTCAGAAAGCCGGTTTTTGTTTCTGCACGCTAACAAATTAACCTTCGTTCACAATGGAAGCCTTTTCTCATGCATATCTTTACATTTCTAAATCAATAAAACCAAAAGGCCACAGAAAAGAGAGAGACAAATTATAGCAAGGTGGAAACTAGTGACATTTCTATAGTGGCACTGACTTATCTAACAAGTTTTTCCCACAATTGAAATAGTAATTGAGGAACTGGCATGGAATTTTAATAATGCTTTGTCTCTAGCCTTGTCTTAAATAGGCTGATGTAGATCAAATGATCAGATTTGCATATTCTGAAGTGTGATTTCAGCACCCAACACAGGCTGCGGGCATTCAATGTACGTAGTTTGTCTGTGTAGCATTGGATCTCTGCTTGCTCAACAATGAACGTTCTTGCTCTAGTGTTCTATCTGTGCAGGACATTAAGTAAATCAGACACCCTGCTATGCAGGAAATGTGTAATTTTTGAATGAAATTGAAATGTTAACAATGTTTGCATATTAAATTGTATGTACCACATTAAGTTACAACGGCTGACTAATAACGGTGAAACGATTAAAGGCTCAGTCACCATTATTCTATGTTGAAAAGTAGTAAAGAGGAAATACAAATATCACAAGAAGAATGTGAAGATTAAAAGATACCACTTACCATAAAACACATACTGTGTACAGGGCTATTTACAGAGCTAGTGAGTGACTGTAGATAATGCAGTCATCTGGTTATGTGGAGAATCAATGTAAATATTATAGGGTGCATGTCTAGAGTCAGTGTGCATACATTAAAAATGTATCAATTACCAGTGATCAAGGAACATCTTGACAGAGGTTAAGCTCTTGAGACTCAGCCCCAAAAGACTCAGCTAGAAAAACTATAATTTGACTCAAAATTTAATTTTTATGAAATACTATTTTTTTCTGCTGTACAAAGGCAAGGTTTCTGTACCCAGCTCCTTTAACGACAGACACTCCATATCACAGCTGGAAATCAGATACGATTTCAGGGCACAGGAAGTGCATATAGGTGAAGTGTTTGGGTAATATGGTGGGAATGGCTTATTCCTCTCTTGTACAGCCACTACGGTCTCATCAGGAGATTAGGGACCAGGTGACTAATTATGTTGATGTTAAGCACACCGATTGGATCAGCTGTGAGAGTGGTTATCTTTAGCATGGTGCTATGTATGAAAGTGTAAGCAACGCTGGCTTGTGGGGCACTGTGGTATTTGGGATGGTCAGGGCATGACTCTGGACATTGTTGACTGATTGCATCCTCTCTGAGGCCAACCACCTCCTTCAAGTATGGGAAAGCTGTTAGTGTATGAGAGGAAAATAATAATGTTATGCAGAAGTGCAATTTCACAGTATGAGAAAAATGTAAAGACTGATTCGTACACATATATATACTAAAAACCAAATGCAATCAAAATGGTGTTGAACTCAATGTACAGCATTCTCATATAGCCAGTCCTCTTGTCCAGGTGGGAGAGGGCCGTGTGGCAGCACAATAAAAACTGCAGCTCTGTCGGGGCTTTGTGATTGGATCGGGTCCAGGGTGTCTGGAATGCCAGGGTTGATGTGTGCCAAGACCAGACTTCCAAAACAGTACAGATGTGAGTGGCACCAGGATGACAGGCATTTAGACAGGCTGCCTTTGTTTTCTAAATCACTGGGACTACAGTAGCAGAGGTTGCATTAGCTTTCAAAAGGAAGCATTTGCAAAATATTTATTTTGATAGGGTTTCCTTTTTGACATTTGTTTTACATGTAATAAATCAATAATAAACTCTGGATTTAATTTTTGACTAGAATTTGACTAGAATGCTTTAGTTAATTAAGCATGTAATGAAGAAGCCTACCTCCCTGCAAAAAACCTGCCTATGCTTCGAGGAGTTAACAAAATGCGATTTGGGTGACGTTCTTACATTTTTCAGTTTCAGAGTTTAGTTAAGATACCAAACCATACATTTTCTTAAATCATCTAGTAACATAATAACAACATAGGTTTCAATTATCATGTTAGCTACATGTAGTCTTGGGTGTTAGCCTAGGAAAGGTTACAGAAGAGATGCGGGGGATGAAAATAACCAGTGTTAACTAAGGACATAGTAGTCAGTTTGAAACATGTTCGTATTATGGGGTGGGTAAGAGGGATGTTGAAATTGTCAGAGAAAACATCTGCAAGCTGGTAAACATGTTCTGATATAACATCTGGCCCTACAGCAGCCTGTGAATATTAACCTGTTTAATTATCTAACTTGTAGAGCCTTCCAAGTAGCACAATGAAGTGATCCTAGTCACTGCCTTATATTACAGCCAAGTGTTTGGGGCCAGGAGTTAAAATCTTGGTCAAAGAACACCTACAAAACTGGGTCTCAAAGAGGGACTATGCAAATTTGCTCAGCACATCAAGTCACTTGGCCTGATCAGGGAGCCCAATTTGCCAGGGTACCACTGAAATCAACCAGGGCAATAGGTCACTAGTAAATAACCAATTATGTTGATTTGGAAGCAGGAAATGACAGAAGAAAAATTAACAAAAATAAGATAGCTGAGTGACCACTAACAATGGCAGTACTGTCCTCAGATGTAAAGCAGGCAGGAGTAGAGATTCAGTGAGACCGTTCTAGCCATTGAGAAAGCAGGTGTGAACAGACAACTACATAGCTTTCCTCAAAGTTGCCAAAATGCCACGTCCAGTAGAGTACAAAGCAGCATTACAAAACAACAATTAGAGCAAATATTCCTCACAATTTAACGCTCAGATCTAAATACAATAGAATCCCTACTTAGTCTTCTTATCTCCAGGATAGATGTTGGGTAGATTAAATCCTCTTGCTTCATCGCTTCCTCTCTGGAAGAGGGATTTTGATTAAAAAGCAGTATAAAAGATACAAAAACAGCATTAGGAAGACGACAGAATAGAACTAATCTCAGGGAGTTGGGAGGGACCCCACTTAAATTTGGGGGATAAAGACCATAAGCTCCGTATGTTTCATATGGGGCCACAGCAGGGGATACAGTACAAGACTGTTAGATGAATAAGATGGAAACCACAGCTACACCCTTGTCATGAAGTCCTGCGGCACAAAATGAAATGGTGATCCGATGTTAATGGAATGGATCATTAACAAAGAAGCTTCCCGCAGGGTTTTGTTGACCGTCATCTGTTGTTCATCTGTCTCAAATTGTGGATTTATAAGAGTTTGCATTTGTGGTTCACTGCACAGGGATGTTCTTCAGTTTGACCAAATTGTACCATTTCTGAGACACTACAGATAGCGAAGTATCCATAGTCTACAATGCTACACCTAATCCTTTGTTTCATTCATTATCTCACGTTACTAATCGCTAAGACCTGCCCTTTCAAAAAAGCATTACTCATCCTACAGTGCCTTTACTGTATATTGTGCTAGCATTCTGACACATCTACCCAGAACATCCATAGTTACAGAACATTAGCTTCTATGGCCTGCCACCCGGTATTCTTTCTAACCAGGCTTTCCATCTCCATACTTTTTGCAATACAGAAAGGGAGCTTAATACAATCTATCAATTTAGCAACTAGCTCAGTCTCCTCCATAATCCCTACCAGATATGTGTACAGAACAGCAGCTTAGGGTGTGTATAGAGGGATGTGAATTTCTCCAAACAAAGAACATGGAAAATGATATAGCTGTGGCGGCAGATCTGGCTTTTCTCTGACCTATATATTTATGGCAGTGAAGAGCCTGAAGCTCCAGCACGTGATCACGTTTAGAACATATCACGTTCTGAGCACATGTTCATTCATTGTCCATATACTCTTTACGTAGCTAGGTTTTGCTCATTCACCGTCCCTTCACTTCACGTCACTTCACTTCCTTTCTCTTATGTATATTCTTATGCATCCCTTCAAAAGCCACTCCTAGTTTGACAGTGGGCACGTTAGGGCTTGTTCACATAAGCAGAGGGAATAAAGTGCTAAACAGACATATCTTGGTTTGCAAAATCATTTCCATAGCGTTTGAATTTACACCGGCATGTTCGAGACGTGCCACGCACGATTGTGGCAGTCATTTGCTAAAAAAAAATCTAGCAATATGAGTGCACACTGCACAGAAACAGGTTAAAGTTCTAATGAAATTCTTCACACTTGCAAAACTCCGTGGGAGGCTGTATCGAAAATGTAGCGCAAGCTACCTCGCTAACTGCAAGGTTACACAACAAAATAACCTAGTGTCGCGAATGTTGGAAAAGGAAGCTTAATGTAAACAAGCCCTTAGTTTTGTATGGCCTGGTTTATCAGTCTCTTTGCCAATGATTGCAATAACGATATAACATTTCTTGTCTCCTGTCTGGTATGTAAAGAAACTACTTGGAAAATCTGCCACATGTTCAAAACCTTCCGAATCTACAGTCTAGAAGAGCAACACAGCTTCCAATATTTGACTGTTATCTTACTATTAATTGACCATTCTATTAATTGACCAAATATTTCTCAAACAATCATATTAGCCTCCTATGAACACTACAATTATCTGTAAGGTCCCTCAGTTAAGTAGTGAATTTCAGGGACATTCAAAATCACAAAAACCAAGGATGTTTGCAAAAGCATTGCAAAGAATAGCAGATGGGCAAAAATAAAAAATGTCAGAAGAGGAAGGAATCTGCACAGGGATTGAATCATGAGGCCATTAGTCATTTTAAAATAGAGTTAAATGGTTGTGACGACTAAATGGAGGACAGAGCTACACATTGTAGTTACTCCACAATATTAAACAAAACCGAGGGAAAAGGTCCATACTGAAAATTTTTTAAATTCATTCTGTTTTCAACAAGCCACTAAAGTAATACTGCAAAGAATGTGACAAAACAACTTCCTGTCCTGAATACTAAGCATAATGGTAGGCAGAAATCCAATAGAAAACAGTGCTGAGTACCATTCACATTTCAAGCATGGTTGTCTCATGGGTATGCTTGTCATGGGCCAGAACGATAGGGGTGTGTGCGTGTGTGTGTTATGTAAGTAAATGTAAGGGCAAAATCCAAGAGGAAAACCTGTTTAAATATCTCAGAATGGAAAGCAAATTCACATTCCAGCAGGACAATAACCTAAAACAGAAGGACAAATCTACAATAGAGTCATTTACCAAGACGACATTGAGTGTTCCTGAGTGGCCAAGTTACAGTTTAGACTTGGGGACATGAAGACCTATGGCAAGACTAGAAAATGGCATTCTAGCAATAATCACCAAACTAACTGACAAACTATGAAAAAAATCAAGAGGGCTGAATCCTTTAAGTGCTGATATTAACACATTTTTGTGACTCAATAACACTTTTCAAATTTGATATAGTTTATATTGTTCACTATTAATAATAAAAATAAATCTACACTGGATAAATAAACACTTCCTGAAAGGCTCTTAAAGGAGAGCAGTGATTGGTAGATAGGTAACAATTACAATCTCTTTCATTTTGGTAATCGTTAATCATTACATTGTAGAGGACATATTACTGAAGAAACCCAGCATCTTGACAGAGCTTGAAGTAGTAACTTGGCAAATATTGCACAATCCAGGTCTGCCAAGCTCATAAAGACTTACAGCTTTAAACACTTGCCAAAGTTGTTCTAAACATTTATTGACCTGGGGGGGAGGGGGGGGTGAATACTTATCTGATCGAGGTGCATTGTTAGGATCCATATAGACCCACTTACATGATTCTGCCCCTGGGTCACAGGAAAAGTTGACATGAGACCCTACGTAACCACACACCCTGGAAACTGCTGGCCATTTGCTGCAAATTCCAGCATCAATGATTCATAGTTCACTCTGACCTAAAAGGTCCGGACAACAACCTTGTCTCTAGTAGTCCCTTATCAAAACATTTAACACAGATAACACAATACATAACCAGCCTTGTCCTTGAGAGACTGTGGCTGATCTCAAAAATCTTTATCTACAAATATCTCAAAACCTAATCTAAACCATGTCTTTGCCTCCAGCAATTATGACAATCTAAAAGGGTTTGAAACACCTAGGCTATCTGCAAGGTAGTGACTCTGCCATAATCAGCCCAAGAACAGACATGCGTAATGCATGTTCCACACAAATAAAGAAGAGAGTTTAGAAAAGCATTTTAACACATCTAATTTTATACAGCATCCAAAAATGTGACACACTCAAGAGCATGCGTACTCAAAATAACAGCAAAAAAGAAGCGAAGTGAGATAAAAATGCCAGTGCACATTGGTTTGATGTTTAAAAATCTTTATATTTCAACAAGTCCTTTTAAGTACCTTTCAAGAACAGTTTACGCATGTGTGTAACTCCTCCCAGATTTTTATCAAAGGCTTTTAGTCAGAAACAATACAGTGGAATGCAGCCAAATGGTGTTGCCAGAGCTTGAAACATGTGGGTGAAAATTCCCCCACGCATTGTACATGGCAACGCCTTTCAGTGACAGCATACTCATCAAGTAAGAGTAACGACAGGTGGACATAAAGTTGATTGATAAGAGAAAATACTACGTCAATAATTAGCACAGTGAGTCTCATGCTATTCAATATACAGCTCCGGAAGAAATTAAGAGAACACTGCACCGTTTTCTTTCCTTTCCAAAAAAGCTGAAAAGGAAAGTTGAGTGAGGACCAGAAGCGTTCAATTTGCAGTGGTCTCTTAATTTTAACCCTTCTGTTCCTCACTCAAAACCTTCCTTTTCGACTTTTTTGGAAAGGAAAGAAAAAGGTGCAGTGGTCTCTTAAGGTGCAGTTGAGCTGTATTATTACACTGTGTCCCTTGTATTACAACATCTTCAAAATAATTCCTTTATGCTCTGAGATACTGACCAACCATAAGGTATAGGAATAAAGCTGGAGGACTGTAGTACTAGAGGACTGTAGTACCTTTTATAGCCTGATGCAAGCAAGTGGTGTCTGAAATACAGAATTGACATACTAGTCCTGCTTCATTGTGACTCACTAGACCAGGGCTGCCCAACCTCATTCCAGGTTCTCTCCAACTCCAGTGGTGACTAACCTGATTTAGCGTTTGATCCAGCAAACGATTAGAATCAGGCGGGTTAGTTAAGGTTTGGAGAGAACATACAAGACAAGCTCTCCAGGAAATGGGTTGGGCTGCCCTGCTCTTAACCACAGGTAGGACATAACAGCAGCTTCAAGACCTGAAAAATCCTGTCAGTTGGGGCACTGCTTATACACACGCATGTGTATAAGCAGTGCCCCAACTATCATGGGTTGGCAAATCTATCATGGGTTGGCAAAGTGGGAAACATCACTTGAACAATAGACTCTGGGCACCAATCCCAGAATGGCTGTGACCAAAATCCCTATAAACCACCCTACTCCCTTTCAGCACAAGTCTTGGGTGGACGGGGGATGGGGGGGGGTCCAATTGGTATTAGTCAGACATAACTTCTGCAGTCACAACACTTCCCAGCGCAAGGGACCTTGTGTTGGCAGTTGGGTCGATACAATGCAGGAAGGCATGAGTAACCTTTTATCGTAAAGGCAAGAGTTTGATAGTGTAGAAATATATGCAGCATTGGCTTGTTACAACTGGTGACAGTGTAAGAAGGCAGTTTTACATAGGGCTTTCACACGCCAGTGTTCTTAGCCCTGGGCCACATTAGCCCCAAGCTAAGACTGGCCCTGGCCTGCTTATTAACCTATGTTCACACAAGACTTTGTTAACCCTGGGCTAAGGTTGGACCGTAGGCTAAGGATTCTCACTTGTATTCCTAAGACCTGGGCTAACGTTCTCTCTGGCATGTGAATAAAATTACATGAACATCACTGACGCATGATCAATGTTGTACAGTTGTTTTAATTGTTTAGCACCTCAATTTACTGATATGTTTAGTCCTTCTGGTAAATGTGATTAAGACAATCAAGAAATGTGCCAATTATTTGAAAATTAAGTAATCTCATTTACATAAGTATTCAGGCCTTTTATTTAGCACTTTGTTGAAGTGCCTTTAGCAGTGATCACAGTTTTGAGCCTTCTTGGGTATGCCAGCTTTGCACACTTGGATTTGGGCAGCTTATTCCATTCTTCCTTGTAGATCTTCAAGCAGTAAGATTGGATGGGGAGCATCTGTAAACTGCAATCTTCAGGACTCTCCACAGATGTTTAATTGGGTTCAAGTCCGCATTTAGGCTGGGACACTCCAGGACATTGACTGACTTGTCCCAAAGCCACTCCAGCGTTGTGCTGGCGATCTGCTTTAGGTAGTTGTCATGCAGACAGATGAATATTCACCCCAATCTGAGGTCCTCAGTGCACTGAATCAGGACCCATATATGCATTTTGTTCATCCTTCTCTTAATCCTGACCAATCTTCCAGTCCCACCACGCTTCACCATAGGGACAAAATTTGTTGGGGGTACATAGATAAAATTACATTTAATCAATTATAAATGCAGTCTAGAACACCAAAATATGGAGAAAGTGATGGGGTCTGAATACTTTCCGAAGGCACTCTAGTTTTACACAATCATATGATGCAACATGCAATGCAGAGATGTTGAAACGGGTTGCAAAATGTAATGTCCAAACACAGGCTACAGATTCTTTCAGGGTCTTCAAAATAATACTTCTAATAACAGAAAACATGGTCCTTTAACCCAGTTAATCAATAGAGAATTGCCATCCAAATAAATGATTACCATTTGCAAATTGTAGTTATATTTGCTTTAAAAAAATCTAATTGACTGTGTAATTAGATAATTGATCAATGCATGCTGTCCAGGTTTAAAAGTAGAAATTATGGTATTGTCACATCTATGGACCGCTAATCTGTAATCTGCTATTGGGGCCCCCAACCCATCAGAGTTGTTCATCCCCAAGCTATTGTTTCCTAGGCAGTGGTTCTCAACCACAATAAGCTTGCAAACATTTGTCAAAAAAATTAGCTATATGAAATTATTGAATTAAATTATCGATTATTGATTGGTAATGCTGTTTTCGCTGTTAAATAAATGTGCTAAAATGACTGTCAAAATTGCCCAAATTGTTGTTTCTTACAATATAATATTTAGACAAATAGAAATTGACACGAAGTCGTGACTGAGATAAAGGTTAACTTCAGGTCCCGATGCAAGCCCAGTTGAGAACAACAGTTCTATACCTTGGTTTACAAGACAGCCGACTACCCTGGGTTGAATACAGACGTGCAAAGGGAATTGCCACTTCTCCAGTTCATTGGTCAGTTACTGCCATGCCATTTCTTTGCGCTTTAACTATATTGGTGTACAAAACTGATTTCAACGCATGTCGTGACTCACCCCGACTTCCGACTAGTCTTGAATATGGCGATGTGTCATTGTGTGATACGAGTCTATATTAAACTTCCAACATGCTGCAAAACCCCAACGTTTGCAATTCTATGACAGGCTGTTAGAGAAGGATACATAGGCCTACAATGAATATTGATATTTTCTTAAGCATGAACTCACTCTTTGAACATTCTTTCCATATCTTTGATTTGCTTCCTGGAGAATTCCTTGAACTCGGTGTAGGGATTGAAGACCTTCATGCTCGGCTGCTGGTGTTCACCCACTCCCTCGTTTAACTCCCCGCGCCGCATGAGCTTAGCTCCCAACTCCGAGTCTGCGTTTGCAGTGGCCGCCTTCTCCTCCGCTGCTCCATTCTCATGTCCCTGATCAGCCTCATCTATGGCTACCGGTACCTCAACACCTTCTTCTATCTGAAGCCGACGGCTAAGCTTCGACGACAGCTCGTCTGTGGCCATTTTAATGTTTATTTCAAAAGCTGCTGTATTTAACAAAAAAAAACTAATAGACGGTGAGAACGCGTACACCACGGCAATATCTGCGGTCCATAGACATGCGTCTATGCTCTTTATGTTAACTTCTGTGTAGACTGGAAGAATGAAGGGTTATTCTGGAATGCTAATTATTAGGGAAAATATACGAGTCCCCTTCCAGCTAGTAGGGTCAGCGCGACTGTACAGCAAGGCGTACGAATATATCCACTGCACGGTCAGCTACGTAGACTTTCAATCCCGTCACCACGCCTTTTAAAGGGACGCACCATGAAACGAGTTCATTGACAGTATCCAACGTCACGAATCCGCACAAAACAGATTTCACGGATGTGTCAAACGCTCTATCACAGACGGACATGAAGCTAGATACCCTACCGGGTGTAGTTATAATGTTTTTCCAAGGGATTGGAGAGAAAAGTTAGTTATTATTGAGTCACTAAACTGGCCTTTGCTAACAAAACGTCCAAGAACGCGCCAATTTTGTCCAATAGGATCTTTTTAGCCCGTATTTGGCATTTCCTAGCTTCTGCCCACTCAGCTTCACTAGCCCTCGTTTGGAACGAAATCTTATTGGAAATCTGGCTTTATATACGTCTTTGTCATAACAATGTTTATTTCATCATATTGCCATGGTATGATAACGATGTGTCTACAAATATAATTCCAGACCTTATGTTTAAAACGGCTCAGTGTTGGTCCTGGAGGGCCAAACTCTTATGTTTTTCAATCTCATGGGATTAATCAGGGCATTTTGCCCTGATAGTGGGGTAAAACGCCCCATTTACATATTTTGGCATTTGATTAAGCTGCAATAAAATAGAATTATTCTGCCCAATAACACTTTTTTTTCTCCCAAATGTACTTGTCTGACTCTAGTCAATATGTGATGTAAAAATCTGACCAAACATTGCTTTTTTGAGTTAGAAAATACAGATTTCCCTTAAGGGTGGCGTTTTCACCCAAGTTACCCTACTATACAGAAGGGTAGATTTTAGACCCTTGTGAAACATTGAGGTAGAATTATGAGGTATTGCAAGAGGCAACAATACAATTATGAAATACTGGGAAGGATGGGCTGACTTGTTGACATCGAAGACTTGGAGTTAAGATAGGGTTTACTAGTAGATGCCATACAATTCAATGACAGTTAGGTGTCTGTAAATAGTAGTAATTTTTGTGATAAGCCAATAACACACTCTGCTGGAGTCACTTGAGAGACACAGTTGAGAATCTAGTGACTATATTCAAGGTGTGACAGTATGTTTATCAAAAATAGCAATGTAATTTTTCCATCAATTGTTTTTGAGGTCTTTTTTTCCATCACTCACAGCCAAAGTTATCAACATTTATTATTCATGCTGTTACATGGACAAGCTGGTGTCCCATGAACACGGAGGAGGAAAAACAATGGAAATCACATGTTCTCGTTTGTCTGTGCAGGCCAAGCTCCTTGAAGGTGCTGGATAAAACTAGGTTGCTCAAATCACTTTTGCACATGTTGTCATTTGTCAATTGCTTGGACTCAATGTAGCCCAGGATTCAACAGTTTAAGTTAGTAAAACATTTTTAGTTATGATTGTATGTTTTTGTATTTTGTAATGTCATTACTAATACAATGTCAGCTAGCATCTTCTGTTGAATTTTTTTTTTTTTACATTTTTGTTGTTTAGCAGACACTCATATCCCCTTTGCTGATGACAGCTGTCACATCATTAATCAAGACAAGTGTGGCATAATTTGGGTCATGGGCACTTTGTCATTCACTCTTTCCTCTATCCATCACTTGGTACAGGTTTATCTTCCTCTCATCTGTCCATAAGAGTTACTTTCAGAAGTCTACATGTTTGTTTCGGATCTTTTTGTTTTACCAAACTGTAATCTAGCTGTTCTGTACTTACTAGTGGTTTGTATGCTGTGGTGTATTCTTTGAAGTTCTGCTGATGTATTCTTCTGCTTACAGTAGTCTTTGACAAATCTATGCCAACCTCCTGGAGTGCGTTTCCAATCTGTTGGGCTGCTGTTAGGGTTTTTTCTTCATATTGACAGTATTCTTCCAACAACCTCCAAATGCTTATAAAAAGCTAAGAATGAAGACGAGACACTAAAAGCTCTCAGTCAACACTTTAACCCCATAGACATTGTATACATATGTAATAGTGCTGTAATACAGTACAGAGCCAAAAAAAATGTAGCACTGTCCAAATACTTATGGAGTTCACTGTGTACAAAACAACTCTCCTGGCTGTCATGTTTTTTCTTCTCTCCTGTCATGTGTCTCCTCATTAGCACACTGCAGCCCTCCTGATACGTTAGATGCCTGTGTGAGGTGATCCTCCAACCCTCAGCACAAGGTAGGTCAAAATGTGATCATAGTGAATGTATGTAGTTGTACAAGTGTTTGAATTGCAGTGACATTGTTTGTTCACAATAGTTCCCATGTAATGTAATTTCACAAACCTTGTAACTGAGTAACTCTCACTCTCTCTCTCTGACAATCTTCTCTTCTCTAATTAGGCTGAAGATATCTATGCCCTGTTGATTAACGCTATGACCATAGGCACAGAGAAGAGGAATCCCCAGCTCAGCTTATAGACTGGCCAGTTTCTGGGGAGGATCATATACGTTTCTCAATCTATACTTAATTAAGGCTATTTGCTTTCCTTTGATGCATACAAGCTTCAGTTATTTTATTTTACAAAGGAATAAAAGTTACATAAACGTCCATCTGAAGAAAAAAGTGACAAACAAATTCTAGCCCATCTAAACTAACAGAATACGGCATCCCACTGAACGTCATTATGATTAGTGATGATATGTCTGAAATAGAGTGAGGTCACTTTCAGACAAGGTGAGATAACTATTTTACAACAGTGTATTTTTGTAAGAGCTTGGACATTTGAATGGGGGGGGGTTATGTGATGTGACTTTCAAATTATGTTTGTATTTCTTACAAGCTAGCAGGTTACATATGGCTTTTTTTGTTTTAGGTCCTTTGTAGTTGGTAGAGCTTTTTGCAAAAACACAAGACTTGTGGGTTGGATTCCCACAGGGGACACAAATGTACAGATGTACTATATTTGTTGCTTAGGTTACTTTCCTATACAAGTGTACTTACAAGGGTATAAAATGTAAATTATTAGTACACAGAAAAAACATCACCAATATAAAATCATGGTACATTTCTGTTTTTCAGACCTAGAAGTGGTTGTTCTGTGAAATACTTTAAAAGGTAACTATATAATACTTTTGCTTTCTGTGTGTACTTGTTATAAACAGAAAGAAAAGGCTTCATCATTCTAATGCTGGGAAAATTTACCCCATACAGATAGACTGATTCAAGACCTACAACACTGGAATGCACCATATGAATGTCCTCACTCCTGCACACTGTACTCCGACAGGCTCAGTGTATCTCTACATTGTCAGCAGCTTGATTCTTAATATATAAAATGTATATATTATGTAATTGACATGTTGTTTGCAATGAAGAACTAGGAATGTGATTATTGAAATTTGAGTTGTTAAATGGAATTAAAAAAGGTAACCGAGTAAACATCAGGGCCACTTCACACGGGCTCTGGGGGCCTCTCCTGAAGCCCTGGGGGTCCAAACCTCAAAATATATGCTTACATACAGAGATATGGAAACTAAAAATGAATCATGAACCAAATAACAAACATTATTATAATTTGATTGATTTCAGCCTTCACGTAGCAAAAGCTGAATTTCGATAAGGATGTGTGAACTTGTTATCCATTGTATATGATAAAAATCTTGCAGAAATCCCTTATGTAACGGAGGGCATTGTAAAAATGTAAAAGTTACACAATGTAGTTGCACAATGCCAAATAGCTGTTTATGTGCTCTCAGAAGGGTTTGACTGAGGAGGAGCAGTATTTACTGAGCTCAATATATACACACACTGTAATTACAACAACTCAATATAGGGCTTTGGACATTTGGTGGAAATCAAAGACATACCAATTGCCTGTGAGTGAATAACTAATGACAGTGAGAGTTGAATACTCGTAGGCATTGATCACCTCTAAGCCCACATACACATACTGATGATTAATGAATTGGCTGTCTTCCTACAGTGGTTATGGAAAACAATAGTCTTGAGGCTTAATGTGCAGGAAAGGAATGGTGAAGGAAATATTGGAGGGAGAATGGGAACAAAGGAGAACCAGAAATAGGGGCAATAACATTCCCTTTTCATCCTTGTACAGTACCTGCAGTTCAGGCAAACGTCTGTTGTTAGTGCAGCCTGAAATAGTAGCTGAAATGGATGCTTTGGCCATTTTTCAAATGCTAAGATATTGAAAGACACTATACATTGGATGACTGAATGCTCACCATAATGAAAACAAAACGTATATCATGACAGGAACACTCTCCAGGAGGTAAGCGTGGATGTGTCAGACACTACTATCCACAGAATACTTCTGCTATAGAAATACAGAGGCCAAACGTAAGGTGTAAAAGTTGTCCTCAAAAACAGGATAGGCAAGTCACAGTTTGCTAAGCACCTAAAACAACATTCAGTGTCCAGGAAAAGGTATTGTGGGATGCTGTGATAAAGATTAACATGTACAAATGTAATTGAAAGAGTAAAGTGGGGAGAGTAAAAAGGAACTGCCCACAGATCCACAGCATAGCCTCTGATCTCTGAAATATGTTGTTATAACTTGGGATTGTATGGCTAACTCTGGAACTGCCTAATAGGTGTTCACTGAGGATGCAATGCGTGACAGCAGCTGCAGAATAAATTCTGAAGTGGACAGAAACATCTTGTCTGATCATGTACAAGCAAATGCCGCCACAACCATTGGATGGTGCAGGAAAATGACCCCAATCACACCGCCACATCCATTAGGGAGTTTTCCAGGGCCAACAAAATGACAGTTCTTGCCAGGCGTAGTCAATCTCCATATTCAAATCCAATTGAACATGCCTTTGAGACTTAAAGCAAATAGACCTAAAAAAACAACAACCTGTCAAGATGGCTGCAGTACTGCTCAGAGGGAAACTGAGAGGAACTGCTTTTGAAACATCATTAATACATTTTAATCTCTGCACCAACGTCATCTCAGTGGCATTCACCATTGTACTTGGGTGCAGAGCTATACAGCATGTACTTTACACATGTGTAATAATATGCAGCAAAACAGCAGAAACCTGTCCAGCAGCTGTGGTGAAAGTATAGTATGTTTAACATGGAAATAGAATGTCACTGCATTTCCTTCTCTTTCCCTCCCAGCTGACTGTTCAGAGTCTCAACATCGTATTCCCTGTCATCAGCCTCTGCTGCAGGTTTCATTTCTAAGCAGCTGCCTGTGAAGGAGAGGAGAAAATATGTATTTATTGTGTTATGCCAAACAACGCAATTTACTTGACTGTATTCATGTTACAGCACTGCAACAACAAATAAATACAGTCTAAGCTTGGGTGGGCGGGTTCATTTCAAATAATAAACACTAGGTTTTTATTGTATGAGCGTAAAAGGAAGTTGGAAAAAGTTGACTGTTAAATAAAAATGAAAGTTACTGTACTTAATTGGCAAAGAACTGAAGAGACAAAATGCGGAAGCTAATACTCATTGTAAATCTAGTGTGCTAACGGTTTGTGGATTCATGCAAGACTAAAACAGTTACACCACTGTGTGTAGAGTGACAGAGACATGTTGGATGGAACAGTTTGCCAATCTTTAAACTCAGGGCCTCTCCACACTGGCTCTGGGGGTCCTCAACACGTTCAAAATGCAGTGCTTTCACATGTCTGGAATGTGGTAATATAGGCAAGTGAAAAACAAACACAAAATCAGTTGATAGACAGTATTCATTTGTGTGTTTTTGGTTTTCCAGTTGAAGGACTGGATCACCTTGTCATTGGCCTCAGTACAGATACAGTTGTCAGATGATGTCTTTTGTCCACTCTTCTTCTGAACTCTCTTCACACTCACTGCCTGTAGAGGACAGAGAAGACGAGAGGACAGGGAGGTGAGGAGTATAGGGAAATAGATCAGAGGAGAGGGAAGAATGAGGGGGGAGGTAAGGAAGAAATCAAGGAGTAGAGAAGGGGGGGACGAATAGTGAGGAGAGCACACTTCAGCACAAAAATCCAGAGGCCCCCAATAAATAGCTAATACTATCAGTGTTTGTGATTGTTTGTGTGTGCGTACATGCGAGGGTGTATTGATTTGTTTATTGGGCAAATGACCAGTTCTGTCCATTCTAACTTGCATCAGCATAGCTTGTCTTAGCATGGGCAAATGACCTGGAAAAGATGTCAGTGTTTATTTGAATCTGTTCTATTTGGAATGAATTACACGATTCATACAGTACCATGACTGGGATTAAATCATACCCAATGTACTTCAGTGTCTTAATACAGCAGTTGTTTTGAGTCACCCCCACAGATCCTTCTTATAGGTTTATACTATGTCTACCAGCAGCTCTGCAGAATATATAATGTGACATTCTAACTTTATACAGACATGATTTAAAACCTGAAAATATTAACATCAATGAATGCAGAAAAGGGTAGTTACCTAAGCTGTTTAACGTGTCTCCACCTTGCAGCTCTTTGCAGGCCGGGTTCAATCTACTGTACATCAAGGTGAATATAGGTCCAAAAAAATTGCCCCCTGGGTTTGAATGTTTCATTAACACCACCTCCTACTTCCTATATGTTCCTATACCTGGTTCTTTACTGCCTTGCTGTTCTGGGTGTGAAGTAAGGCCTTGCGGAGCAGGGAGCTCTCCTGGCTCTCTGCCTCCAGTTCGTTCTTCAGGATATCCAGACTGGCCTGGAGATATTGGTCTGCCGCCTGGCTTTCCCTGAGTGTGGGAAGGAAGGGGAGGAGAATTTAACTTAATAAAAATTGACCTTAGAAAGGGCTTGTTTACGTTATGCTACATTTTCCGAGACATATCAAAGAATATGTCCGAAGTAGTGTGTGCCACATTTTTGATACAGCCCCCCCGGAGTTTTGCAAGTGTGAAGACAATTGTGTCAGAACTGTATCAGTTTTCTGCGAAGTGCTCACGCATATCGCTCGACTTTCCCACGACTGACAGCCACAACCCTGTCATTGGGATGACCCTGTCATCTAATGAAAATGTACACCACAGGGGAATTTCAAGGCCCTGTAGTTCCTGTGATTCCCTACCGCAGAGCAGTCATTTCCCCGTGCTCCTGCTGCAGTAGGTTCTCCAAGCGCTCGGCGTGGCTTTGCTGTAGTGCTACGCGGCTCAGGAGCAGATCCAGGTCCGTGTGACGCAATGAGCCCAGACGGGCCCTCTCCTCCTGGGATAGGTGTTGCAGAGGCATGCACCCCTCCAGCTGACCCTCGCTCAACTCCAGAGCCTTACACAGTGCCCTAGCAAGATCCAGATACTGAGAGAAACGCGGGGTCAAACAAGAGAATTATAAAACAAGTTATAAACTGTCATTTAGTTATGATAACAACCCACACCTCTCCCCTAAGAGCATCCTTCCACTCACCGTCCTCTCACTGAGGTCCAGAGCATCTGATAGGTCCAGCCTGGAACTGTGGTCCAGGGTTTCCCCCTGAAACTCTCCAGGTTGTGGCCAACCATTCTAGAATTATATTATTATAATGTATCATATACTGGAAAACATTACACTTATGACCACACACCAGATATCATAACCATAATTATTCAGATTAATTACTCAACAGAATGAGTATTAGGTTCATTAAAGTAGACAAATGAAAGCTTTTAAAAGAGTTTTGATACGGAAAATGAAAACAACATTGGGACGAGTTCAGTTAGTCCCTCACTGTTTCATTCAGATTTCTTCCATTTCGTGCCTGGAGTTTGCTGATGCTGGCTAATACATGGGTATGTTCGTACTGGAGATGTGGCCAGGTCCTTGAGCTGATTTTTGTCAGGCTCACTATCTTCTTGTAGGGAGTAGTGATTTGCACATCTGCGCATTCTGTTTTTATTTGTATTTTACACAGTATCCCAACTTTTTTGGAAACAGGGTTGTATTATTTTACCTTTCAAAAATGATGATGATCATTACTACTCCGTTCTGACTGTTTGTAAAGATGGGCATCTATGCTATTCCACTCACCTTGGTATGTGGTGTTATGTCAGGCTGCCCTGGGTTTGCCCTCTTGTCCTTCATCTCTCTCTCTGCCGTAACCCTCTTCTCCAGGTCCACCTGACAAAGCCTGGCAGGGCACCACCCATCAATTACAATTGACAGAATGGGAATTGGTAACCTTCCTCTTCCTGACGTCTCCTACCCACTCCTATCTCAGACTAGTCTTGCGTGGCCATACATGTGTATTATCTGTAATAATGTGAACCGTCTGCAAAAAGTTTGTTTTGTTGGATTTTATATTTCAAAAACCACATGGAAGGAGTGCTGCGTGTTAAGCTCGGCCCAAGAAAGGCATTTGATTAGCGTGTTCACCAATAAATATTACATTTTACAGAATACAACAGTACTAACTATATCATTCTAAAGTATTCCTTACACCCTCCCACCCAGATTCTTGAGAAGGAGTTGGTCACTGTAGAGACTCAATTCACATTGTGGTCAAATTTATGCGCTAGAGTAAGAATTTATACTTCTTCTAAATGTTGTTTGGTCATCTTTAGCATCTAGCAATAACTCATACAAACCAATATTTCGTATTCAACAAAGGGAAGCCTGTTCTTTAAGAGGCAAATCTCAGACTTACCTTAATTCATCCCTGACTTTCTGAAGCTCCTCCCCTTTCTGCTCTATAAGCTGAGACATCAGCATTAGCTTTTGAGTGAGCATGCTTAATTGGACCCTCTGATCAACCACCACAGCTTTAAGCTGCTCTAACTCCATCTTCTGTTTCTCACTTAGCTCCCCTGCAGACAAACACACACACACACACACACACACACAGACACACAGACACACAGACACACAGACACAGTAGGCATTGTGTATACACAAAAGCAAGCATGCACATATGTAGAAACACAGAGAGTTTCAGAAGCTATATGGTGTACCTGTCAGGTCTGTTATCCGGGCATTGGCTGAAACCACGTCACGACTTAAAGCTTCGATGATGTCACCCTGGCTATGCATTTCCAGCTGAGACTGGGCCAAGTCAGCCCTGAGGAGAGGAGAACAATACTATTAGAGGCATTTTACTGATTTGGTTGATACATAACCAGACTTTCCATGTCACCGCTCATTCCACTCAAATAAACATTGAGCAAGACATTGTCGTTAGACCTCAGTAGCCCAAGGGAATATCTATTTGACAAACGTGTCCCACGTTACCTCAGAAGGCAGACAGAACCTTGCATTCAAATATTTAGTATTTGCCGAATTAATCTTTTACAATCCAAACTGTTGATGTAATGCATCAGATTTACCATATAATGTGAGAGGTCCCTGCATTTAAATGTCTATGCCTATTTATATGCCAGTAGTTAAAAGAAACTAACAAGATAACCTTGAAGTGGTATTAGCCTCCAAGGCCTGTGGGGCCTGTAGAGTCCGGGCCTCCAGAGGACTGGGACTTCTTCCAGACGTGCTGCTCTTCAACTCCAACGCTGTGGAGAGTTACAAGGCATAATGATTCCTTCAAGGTTAAAACAAGTTAGCAACGAATACATCTGCAGGGCTTTACACATCTTAATGTGTCCTCACACAGCCTAAAACTCCAGGCTATTGGCGAACCTCACCTCTCAGCTGTCCAATCAGCGTGTCCCTCTCCTGCTTCAGTTCCTGGGCTGTCTGTCTGCTCTGGACCAAGCACTTCTGCAGTGCAACGATGGTGTGGGCGTGCTGACGCACCTGCTCCCTGTACTCGACCTCCCTGACTCTGTAGCGCTCCCTCTCCTCCTCTGACCCTCTCTCCAACGCTTTCTTCACCTTACTCTGCCACTTCTCCTCCCTCCTGCCAGTCTCCTCCAGCATGGCGTGCCAGCTGGCCTCCTGGGTCTGAACCTCCTGCTGCAGTGTAGTCTGGGAAATAAGAAAAACGCGTAGAGAGGAGGAGGATTGTAACATGTATTTCTCAAATTGAGTCCTAGTTCATTTGCTAGTTCAGTTTCAGTTGTTCTGCTGGTAGATTCATCTACATGGAGCTTCATCACTTGCTAGTTCTATTACTTGCCTGCATTCATGTTGAAAGAGTTAAATAAAGTAGTAAATTACAAAGAAAACAGACTGATATTGAACTCAGCATTCACACTGTATTCTGTAGACATAGGCTAGAGTAGGGAAATTGGTAAAAACCTGGGCTTGTCTGACTGTTTCCAACTCTCCTTTCATCTCCTCCAACTCTCCCTTCATCTCCTCCAACTCCTTCTGTCTGGCTTCTTCTTCATGCTGTTTAACAACCATCTACATGGAAATGAAGGGACATACAAGGTGCATCTGTTCCTGAATGTTAACAAAGGATGGCTGTTTTATTCACTTATCCAGTCACATACATGCACATAGATATGGAGTTTGTGTCTAATATTTATATCTGTGTGTGTGTGTGTGTGTGTGTGTGTGTGTGTGTGTGTGTGTGTGTGTGTGTGTGTGTGTGTGTGTGTGTGTGTGTGAACAAGTGTGCATGTATGTGTGGGAGCCAACCTGCTGTTTCTGCTGCTCCAGCTCCTCTCTGGTAATTCTCAGATGCTCCAGCAGCTCTGTGGAATTTGCTTCTCTCTCTTGGAGGTTCTCAAGGTGTACCTACACCAAAGAAAACAGAAGACTCAGTGCAGGGATAAACATATAGTCTAAAACGTTGTGTATAAATATAGGTTGGGGACTAATATCTACTTTATCCATATGTAGCTTTCACTGCAATTGCTTATGAAGATCTAACCCTGTTCTGTGTAGAAAGGGGATCCTTCACCTTCGAGCCTTGTGAGAGCCTTAGTCGAGATTTGATTGAGGTGGTGCATTTGTGACAGTTGTTCTGTTGTTAAAAGCTATTCTTCACGTCTAATATCAGTCAATCAATTGTACTCATTAGCCCGGCTAACCAGCAACAATTGGGGTTCCCTTTACCGTTTAATTATATATCATAGGATAAAGGCCCCACCAAAATGTGACACTAGGAAATGAAAAAAAAAGGCTTTTAGGATAGAACGTCCTGTAACACTCCAAATTTAGACGAGAGACACCAAATTCTGGATTCACATAAACTGTAATCCAGAATATTATCAAAATTTCATCAGTAAGTTGAGACACTGCCTGGGTTTAGGGAGCCCCTCAGACCCTATCATGGTCTATTTACAGTATAGGAAAAGGCCACACTGACCTTCACCAACATTTCTGTAAATGCAACTTGACAAGGCATCCATTTGACCTACCTTCAGGTGTTGAAGCTCCACTTTGTTCCTCTGATGCTCATTGACCATGGTTCTAATGCCATTCAGGACTCCTGTGGGATACAAAAGGACATCAGACCATATTTAACCCATTTGGACCACAGTAGTAATCAAGGTCCCAGACCAGAGGTGTGAGAACCACTGCCCCGGTAGGTAGTTAAAATGGGGAAAAGCAGTCACTATGATTCATTATGTAGGAAAATATTATTTAAAACATTAACTGCAGATGTCTACTGATCATTGTTGTTTATTTTTATGCCCCTTTAAGGACATAAACATGTCACAAACAAAACAAAATATAAACAGACACTTTCGAAGTCACCTTCAGTGGTATATGAAACATCTATCCCAGATTCTAGCAGGGCCTGGGTTGCACTCTGAAGCAACATCAGCTTGGTAGCCATTATGGAGAGGACTGAAGCCTGGACCCAGGCCAGAGCTGGAGACACACTCTCTTCCTGTAATGAGGCCATTGCCTTCTTCAGGGCATCTGCAGAGCACAGCTCCTGTAATGAAATGTGAGTGAGTGGGCAATAGATATACCAGCTGACCAACTGTATCTTATTTGGTCAAGGGTATGAGTGTATTTTTGTGTGTGTGTGATTTAGGATGTTTGGGTGAAAGTATTAAAACACCTTTACAATTGCAATACCTGACAAGTCTCCAGCCTACTCTTCAGTTTTTCTGTGTCCTCTGCTGCCATCTTGTGTTCAGCCAGGGCCTCAAGTAGTTCTCTTTCTAACTCTTCCAACTTATTCTTAAGCCTCACTTTCTCTCCTAGCAACTCTGCCAGCTGCTGTAGCACCTACAACAAGCAAATTTCACAGACAGCGAGTAAATTAAGGATGAACATCTTCCTTTGGCTTCCTTTGATTGACCACTGCAATCCATCATGAAAAAATGTTGTTTACTGAGATTTATTTTTATTTAAGTTTTTAGTTCTCAGTCAATGTATTTACTGATTTAAAATGCAATTTATTCCAACCCTGCAAACCATCATAATATATAGCTCTCCAGGACCTTTAATATACATTTACATTATGAATCAGTCTTGTCTCTATTCTGTCAGCTGAGAGGCCCCACTAACCTGCTGATCTGACAAGGCAGCACAGGAAGTGGAATCACTGGACTCTGGGGATAACATCAGCAGCAGCTGGTCACGAAAGTGCTTAACCTGGGATAAAACACTATCTTACTTCATCGCTTCTTCCCAATTCAGTTCATGACAATCTAACATCTCATTAAATCACACTTTAATTTCTATGAGTATAATTCAAGTAATTTATGTATTTTTTGGAAAACAGGATTAGAGAGACACTACTATAACTTCTTCCTACCTGTGCTTGCACCAGCTCAAGCTCAGCTTTGCTCCTCTCTTGTTGTGAGTGCTTCTGTGTCTCATACTCCGCCAACATAGAAGCTTGTTCCTAGAGCACACCATCATAGTGAACCTAGAGCCTTGGAACTATAGTGAGTTTTACAAAAACTATTCCAAAAGATGTAACTACAGCATGTCATCCCAGTGATGTTATATGTGTATGATAAATGTTCCTCTAAAGATGACAAATTCTCCCTTTAGAATTTACAGAAATTGTATGGGTTCTAATTAGAACTATGGTGGCATCTTCTCACCACAAAGAACCAATTTGGAAAAAAATTTTTAAGAATGTACAAAACCTAAATCCTAAGCACCTCACAATGACAATGTTGCTAAACATAAAACCATGACATGAAATTCTAACCTCAAACTTCATCTTCAGTCTGTTATATAATAAGTCCTTCTCTGTTGTTTGGTGCTCCAGGAGCCTCTGCTTCTCCCTCAAAGTATCTTCCAGCTTCTCAATGCTCTGCAGGTGACAAAAGAGAACCACAGGGAAAATATAATGCTAAGGAGAGATGCATGCATTCTTAATCTATTTACTTTCAGGATTCAAACATGGTCAGAGAAATAGTTTTCTACCTTCTTCAGGGTCATTGCCTCATTAGCATGGTTGAGCAACTCTTCCTGGTGCTTCTTGCTCATTGTGGAGATCTGGAGAGAAAAGAAAAACTGAAAGGGGTTTCAAAGGGCAAGCAGTTGATAGAAAACCTTGAGTAAGATGTATGTATGTTGCTTAATAAGTAATTTTTCCATCAGTTAGCAAAAAATAATATGTTGTTTAATTACATATTCAAATAATTTCTCTGTTTAAATAATGGCGCCTCTCCAAAATTCTGGTTTTGACAATAAATCATCTCTGCAATCATTGTTAAAGGGCATTGTACAGTATAAAAATTAAACATTATTTAATTAAATTACTTTAAAGAGAAAGAAAAATTAAGGAAATAGACCAATTATATGAAAAGATTGAGAAATAAACTATAAAACAAGTGGCACCTTGGTAGCAGTAGACCCTAGTTGGATGTCCTTGCGTCGGATTTCCTGCCTAAGTGTGTCCACCTCAGATGCCAGTTTCAGAGCCTGCTTCTCCCTCGAAGATAGGTCTCTCTGTAAGCTTGTTACCAGACCTGAAACGATATCACTTAGTAAGACTGACATTGAAATGCATTGACACCAGCATGCACATGAACAATACACCCACGCACACTCAAACACACATACTCAGACACACACACAAACACACTCAAACACACACACATACCTGTGGAATTGCGGTTCTCCCTCTTTAGTCTTTCCATCTGACCTCTAATGTTGGAGATCTTCAAGTCTCGCTCAGTGACAGATTGCCTAATTACCTCACTGGAGCACTTCTGCAATTCTATCATCTAAACAAAGAATGAGTTACAATCAAACTAAACAGATCCCAGGCCAATGGGCCCACAGCACAGGAAACCCAACCAACAACGACTTTACAGTAGTCCAGGCTGGAGATAAGTGACTGGATTAGGACCTGTGCAGCCTCTTGGGTGAGGCCGTCCTCTATCAATGTTGTAGACCATGAAACGGTAGGAGCAAGTTACCACTTTGATGTTGGCAGAGAATGGCAGTCTTGTCTAAGGTCATGCAAAGGTTATTTGCATTCGGTTGTCCATTACATCCAGTAAAAGTTGAGTCAACCACTTCATATTACAAATTAGAAGCCAGGGTTTTTCCTGCATTCAAAATTCAAATGTGACCGCCTTCCCAAAATCTCGCACCGCCTCTGTGCGTCGGCATGTTAAACATGATTTTTGCGCTCATGCATGAAATACAAGCAAAATATTGCAGCGAATGTGAGTGTAGGAGGGAACTTTTTCCATATTGGAAGTGTTGTCAGATTTGGAGGTTTTCCAATCTGGCAACTTGGGCTTGGGCGGGCGGGTCGATTTACAGATAGGGTAGTATAGACAGAAAATTGCGTTTGAGCATTTTTTGTGGAATCTGCAGGAGATTATCAGGAGAAAATGTTAGTCTGGAGCCCTGATAAACCATTTCCATTTCCTTATATTAAGAAAACCTTATAACACTTGTAAATAAGCTTTCAAAAGTAACATAAACATTTTTCAGAGTCATGGATAATGGACTTGACATGGATTGAAAAGTCCATTATTTTCTTTAGGAATGTAGAGAAGTAAAATTTGTCAAGAATATAAACAGTAAAATACAGCCTCAGAGTATTTTTTACCTTGTTACTTCACAGCTTGTGTTAGTGTGTCTGGACCAACAATGAATGGGTATCACAGTGTGCAGTAACTACCTGTTCCTTCACCAACTCGATCTGCTCCCTCTTGTCGTTAATGTCCCTCTCCATATTGAGCAACCTGCGTTTGATGTCATGGTCGGTCTGCTGACTCATTGTCAGCTGGTGTCTCAAAGCTGACACCTCGTCTCTCAGCCCCGCAATCACCCCGTCCTTCCTCTGGGACTCACTCTCAAACACAACCAGCCTGCGGACCTGGTCTTCCTGACGCAGCAGCCTCTCCTCCTAGCCAGAGTCCACAAAAGCAAGAGAGTTGCTAGGGGGTGCGTGTTATACTGCTGTTTAAAGAGTTATTCAAAGTTTTGGTAATGTAAAGTTTAAAAGGAATACGGGGCAAGGGCTCAATAAAAAGAAGTCCGATTTTCACAAGGATAACACAAGAGAAGACATGGGTGCGCTTCTACACTGGCATTTTATAAAGGCCTAGGTGGTTACAAAATCAAAACAAACAACAACACAAGACCACCAGCAAGACGGCAAACAAGCCCACTGAGAAGACAAATTCTCACTTTCTCCTGTAAGAGGTGCTGCAGGGTCTGAGAACTTTGAGATGCCATCGCATCTGTCCTCTGAATGGACCCTCTTCCTATAGGTCCAGTCCAAATCCCTGCAAAAGACAGTCTCATGTACAAGGAATACCTCTGCACACACCTTAACCTATTGAAACTACATCTACGTTTTGTGCGCAATGACACAAGACAATTGAACATTAGCCCCCTTATCTACGTACGTGAGGTGGTCACATGCTGTTTGGAGAGGTTGCTTTGACCAGTCCGTTTGGCCCCCACGTTGGCTGCTCGTTGTCGATTGGGGGGACGAGGGGTAACGGAAGAGCCTCTCGACACCCAAGCAATAGGGACAGAAGGACTGCCAGGTAGGAGAGGGAGCTGAGAGGAGGGGGAGGAGGGATACGAGGTGAGGGGGGGCTCTTCGATCAGCTGCTGGGAGTTCTGACTGGCAGTCCGGTTATGTATGGGAGGGGGGTGGAGCTGAAAGAAAGACATAGACACAACCATCAGCTGTAGGTTGACACATTCAACAATGAGACGTCACAGCTCACCTGCAGCTTAGCACCACCGGCCAGGCTAATAATGACAACGTTAGAAGTATGGCCTGCCCCCCAGTATATATTACAGACTACATCAATCATACCATAGATGGGCTGTCAATAGCTAGCTGGTAGATGGAGCCGCCATAGCCAAAGCTCAGTTCATCACCGGGGGTAAGACGCACAGCTGCATTGTGGATACAACAGTCGTTGACGTAGGTACCATGAGAGGTGTTGAGGTCACTGAGGACAAAGCAGTGCTCTGATTTGCTCCACTCAATAAGGGCGTGATGCTCTTCAACTCCTCCATTCTGTCAAACATGAGCATAAGCCGTCAACTAAAAATTAACCAGGCAGTTGCAGAAGATTTCATTATAGCAATGAAAAAAGCCATGCAGTGCATGCATTCCATTACCAAAATGCTGTATAAACATAATTTTTCATACATGCAACTTCATTGTTATACAAAACATTGCACTTCTACTCTTGGCTGATTGTATGGTCAGTAGCCTATTCTTTTTGTTAATAAATAACATAATAATAGCAAGTTTAGTATAGATAGATATTGGGAGTTCGAGAGACAAAATAGGAACTTACCAGTAAACATAAATCACAATCCCTATGTCTCCCTACTGTTGTGGTTTCGGCCTGAAGTTTAAATACCCACCCCGTAGTTTTTAGGTAACCCCTCATCTGCAGCTTTAAAAAATATATAATATCAGCAAATTCTGCGCTCCCAGTCATAATATGCTTATATAGATTTGTTTACCGATATTTACATACATTTTGCATCGTATGTTATATTATCTTTAAGAAATAACTAAATACAGTATTCTTCAGTCGTTTTAACGATAAAGGTTCAGTTGTTTTTACGATTAATTAGTTGCAGTAGCTATTTTTCTCCCCGCTGTATTTCTATACACAATGTTTACTTGACATTCCAAAACATTGAACAGCCGAGAAGAAACCATAAGAAAAAATGAATTGTATAAACACAACTAGACTTCCGAATGTATATCAGCACCATGGAAACACTTGACTCCGCCCTTGGTTTTAACCATGTGTTGCATCTGATCGGTGACTTGTCACTGTAACTTATGACCAAGTACTAAAACGAATGACTGGAAAAGTGGAATAGAATTTCTGCAGTAAATATTCCTGAAATGGTTGACAAAGATAATACTTTTAAAAAAAATATCCAGATACTGTCGTCATACAAAATAAATAGATCTAATAAATCATCGAAAACTATTTATATCTACTGCAGAATTAGTGTTGTTTTTGGACCCCTAGTCAGTAGGATTCATATTAATCTAATGGGATTTACATTGCTCCTCAAACAATCCTGTAGGATTTTCAAATCTGAAAGAATTTCATAAAAATGTTGAATAGATCCTGTTGGATTTCAGAAGCTCCAGTGCATTTTTTTATGCACAACGAAGCAACTGAATGTGAGAGCATGTTAAACACATTTTTAGGGAGTTGGTTAAAATGAGCCTTATGACAAAGCAACAACAATCATTGGTTGCTATTATGACCAGGATAATGCTTTTGGCTTCTAGACATTTCAATTAAGTAGTTCTGAAAACAAACCAATCCAAAGTTCACTTTCAGTTGGCCACTCGGTGCAGCAGTGGGGAGACAATCACTCTGCTGTCCCAGAATGGTTGGGACACTGACCACTGGGCCTAACACGGCCTACCTAAAAGAGTGTTTTGGCACTCCATGGGCAAGGCAAAATATGCAGACTACCTACACACCTGCTCCTGTAGAATCGATAGCACGTTGTGTGCATGGATGTGCAGGCTATAAAGCCTTACCAGATATGATGAATTGGTGAAACCCAGCCAACTACAGCTTAACATATATGCCATACTAACCCTCAGATTGCGCCTGGGATGTTGTTACATCCCCAGTATAGTGAACACACCTTTAAACGGGCAACACTCATCCTCTACTGTGACGTGTCAGGGAGACAGCCTTCTCAACGCAATTCGCATGTGGAGATGACAGTATGTCTCAAGAGTCCTTCAAGATGACGATTGCAAATTGGTATTTTACACATTTGCTGCATTAAGTCGGTGAGGGCCTGCTTGTGGAAAAATGGGTTCTCGTAATTTTCTTACAAGAATTCAAATCACTGTGGGTAGGGAGAGGGGCAGCACTTGTCTGGCTGAGTTAGTAGGGGTGCCACCACACTGAGTGTCTGGGGAATGAAACCGAGACACAGGTTTCCCTTTCATGATACATGAAAGAACATCTGTTTTTCACATACATTTTATTCATGACCCATATAAAGACAAGGGGTCTCACACACCTGCAGAACACAACCATGACAGGGTGACGAAAGTCAAGAGAATACAGAAACCCAATGAGTCATCAGAAGAACACTCCTTATACCCTCTAAAGATAGAAGGTTATTAGAGGGTCTTTTAAGGGTTCTTCACACTGAAACTATAGCAGAAATCCTATAGGTTCTTCCAAGATACCAAACTGACCTGATGAATAGTTTTGCTGCAAGTTCTTAGAGTTGAATTTCACTCTGCAACACTGTATGGAACATTGATCATGTTAGATTATAAAAACAGATTTTCCTCAAACAATATTATGCTTCATTTTATCTCTGAGACCATCAGGATGAAAAAAATCTGAGGTGTGGAATCACCGTTACATTGCTCTCCCACATTAAAGCAATTTGACAGAACTTTGTGAAATAATGATTATCTATGGTCTTCAAATGTTCTTTCACTGCGAAAAAAAATTGGGGAACCACAGTCTATGGTGGTACCCCATATACATCTTCTAATATTTCCGTCAGTTGCGGGTTTTAAAATTGACCTTTTCGAACATCCCCAGATAGTGGGTTAACCAACATAAACAGAAATAATCCATAATCCCTAATTAGGTAAAAAAAAAAACAATATGGATTTAATTTACAATCTGATGCCTATTTATTATGTAACTACAAAGGAAAATACAGTGGATATAAAAAGTCTATACACCCCTGTTAAAATGCCAGGTTCTTGTGATGTAAAAGAATGAGACAAAGATAAATCATGTCAGAACTTTTTCCACCTTTAATGTGACCTATAACGTGAACAATTCAATTGAAAAACAAACTAAAATCTTTGAGGGGGAAAAAGTAAAAAATAAAAAACTCACAATAACATGGTTGCATAAGTGTGCACACCCTTAAACTAATACTTTGTTGAAACACCTTTTTCATTTTATTACAGCACTCAGTCTTTTTGGGTAGGAGTCTATTAGCATGGCACATCTTGACGTGGTAATATTTGCCCACTCTTCTTTGCAAAAGTGCTCCAAATCTGTCAGATTGCGAGGACATCTCCTGTGCACAGCCCTCTTCAGATCACCCCACAGATGTTCAATTGGATTCAGGACTGGGCTCTGGCTGGGCCATTCCAAATCGTTAATCTTCTTCTGGTGAAGCCATGCTTTTGTGGATTTGGATGTGTGCTTTGGGTCGTTGTCGTGCTGAAAGATTTTGTGCCAGAATTGCCTGATATTTGAAACTGTTCATAATTCCCTCCACCCTGACTAAGGCCCCGGTTCCAGCTGAAGAAAAACAGCCCCAAAGCATGATGCCGCCACCACCATTCTTCACTGTGGATATGGTGTTCTTTGGGTGATGTGCAGTGTTGTTTTTGCACCAAACATATCTTTTGGAATTATGGCCAAAAAGTTCAACATTGGTTTCATCAGACCATAACACATTTTCCCAAGTGCTTTTGGGGGACTTGATGTTTGTTTTTGCAACTTAAGCCAGGCTTGGATGCTTTTCTTTGTAAGAAAAGTCTTCCGTCCTGCCACCCTACCCCATAGCCCATTCATATGAAGAACATGGGAGATTGTCATATGTAGCACACAGCAAGTACTTGCCAAAAATTCCTGCAGTTCCTTTAATGTTGCTGTAGGCCTCTTGGAAGCCACCCTGACCAGTTTTCTTCTTGTTTTTTCATCAATTTTGGAAGGACGTCCAGTTCTTGGTAACGTCTCTGTTGTGCCATATTTGCTCCACTTACTAGAACAGCTGAAATTTATTTGTGATTAATCAGAGTCACTTTAAATGATGGCAGGTGTGTAATGACTTCTATTTTACATGAGTTTGAATGTGATTGGTTACTTCTGAACACAGCCACATCCCCAGTTATAAGAGGGTGTGCACACTTATGCAACCAGGTTATTGTAAGGTTTTTATTTTTCATTTTTCCCCCTCGAGGATTTCAGTTTGTATTTCAATTGAATTGTTCACATTATAGGTCACATTAAAAGTGGAAAAAGTTTTATGATTTATCTTTGTCTCATTCTTTTACATCACAAAAACCTGGCATTTTAACCGGGGTGTGTAGACTTTTTATATCCACTGTATATTAATAATTTCATGAACTGCATCAATCAGTTCTGCCAAGAATACCGTACTCTGTCGTGGAATGTTTGGTCAAACTGATTGAAATAGCATGAGTCATAACCCCCATAAAACCTGGCAGCAAAACTAGAAAAGCAGCTATTTGTGTTCTTATACCATTTATGTCTTCATTTTTAGATCCACTTCAAATAAGGTCTGTATTTCATGTAGGCTTTTTTGATAACTTTTTTCATTTTAATAACTGTATAAATATTAAATAAGTAAATAAGTTGTTTTGTAAATTGGTCAATAAGCAGAACATAGCCTACATTGTTTAATTCTCTGTGTGGTTAGTATAATACATTTTTGTGGTTGATTTACTAGTGGTGGCCCACTGTGTTACAGAAGAAGTACCAAATCATGAATCTGCAGTGAACCATAACAACAGTATATGTTTTCAGATTATTTTCCTATGTTTTTTTATCCGCTGATGCATTTATGAGAAGTGATTACATCTTCCTCAGCTACTAGACCTCACGTTTATGTGGCTCCTTGATTTTCCGCAAAGACTGGTAACACCAAGCCCTAACATTTATCTCCCTCTCTATCACATTGGGCACATTACAAGAAAAAAACATGCATGCCTACAATAATGAGAGAGTTAAGACAAAACATGCACGATGACACCCATTTCAATTGGGCTCCAATTTATTGTAAAGAATGGTTAGTGCATTAACATTTTTAACTACAGTTTTGGCCATATATTATAACAAAGTATACAGACAGACTATTTGCCCAAGATATAGGCCTATCTGTGTAAGGTATAAATGGATGCTTGCAGGACCCAGAGGTTTTGCAAGGCTAGCCATAAAACTCAGCTAGATCCACCCTTTAGTTGCTGGTCATCACCTGAAATTTTTAAAAAGAGACAAAATTACTTGCCAACATCAAATATTTAGGTAATACATTGTATATTTGTCTTGACAAGAAGTCTCTCCACATGTCAATTTTCACACAAGCATAGCACTGGCATTCCCAAATTATTTCTTCATGCATTTACATCAAGCTTGTTTTGGACGCCAGTTAAAATGCCCCATACATTATTTCAATCTGAGCTATATGTTTTATGGATATTGTGACAATAAACTAGCAACAGTGAGCTAGAAAACAAAACGTGTATTGCGAGATGGGATGGGATGTTGGATGTGCCCTTACATTGTTGATCCAGGAAATGTAGGCACTGACACGGGTAAAGACGGATGGCTTCTTGGGGTAGTTGCAGCCCATGCTGGAGCCAAAGCTCACCACACCGTGAACGTCCCAGGAACCATCAGAGTTCTGGCAGTTCAGAGGTCCACCAGAATCTCCCTGCAGGGAAACAGATTAAGACGAGTAGCAAATAACAAGGAGGCCATTTTGGATAATCTATACAGTCATTAAATTATGGGGACCCCAGAGTATTATTATTTAAAAAAATAATTGTGACTATAACTGAATCAGACAATCCAAAACAAAATAAGGTGTTGTTCTGAAATTTACATTTCAGAGCTTTATCTTTACTTAACATTTCAGGATAGTGAAATACCAAACATGTCCAAACATGTCCAAGCTGGTGTGACTCACATTGCAGCTAGCCAGATTTCCATCCCCACCAGCACAGACCATGCTGCTGGTCACAAGGCTACCCCACCAGTCGGGCTTGGAGCAGTTGGCATAGCTGACCACGGGCAGGAGGGCCTGCTGCAGGACATCAGCAAGGGGGCCTCCAGCTGAGAAGATAAACAAAGACAGTTTTTACAATAGAACAGTTTAGATGAACTAAACTTGTTGGAGGATTTGCATCTGAAATAATTAAAAAATACAGTCTAAACGGGTGAAAATGTGCATTGCCAACCGTCTCCTTCCGAGGTAGCATGGGACGCGTTCCCCACAGATACTCCCCATGGTTACTAAGGTCTGAACATGAATGCGTTGCTTGTGAATTTCTTTCACATGAGTGGTGACGTCGGAGGTCAAAGGATGTTTAAGGTTGTGGACAAATAGCAAAGATTGAGCTCAACCTTCAGTTCATGAAAATAAATATATAATGAACTAAATGAGGTAGGTAGCCCTGTTGCCCCAAATCAACAGATAATATTTTGACATGGGAAGGCACTTGGTGCTCATGTCTTTAAATTATCACAGAAATTTGTGAGCTCAAATTGTTCTCATTGCAAGTGTAAATCCAAAAATGTATTTACATATTATGTAAAAGTTATTTCAATTAAATGGATGTCACAACAATAGTTGTAGTCTGAATAGGCCCAAAGTAAAATGTCTGAGTGCCTTTCTTGATTCTCATTAACTGTAAATAGTACCTTGCAGGACATGCGGGATGTAAATATTATCTTGAAATATTTGTTGACTAATTATTAATCATTTACAAATAATAACTAGTATGTTAAAGTAATTACCATCATAATTAGCAATTGTTTCTTTATCATTACATTTTTTGTTGATATGCTTAGTTTTGTTTATTGACCCTAGTAATTGAGTCTACATTTATGAAATAACATGAAATATGAATGAAAATTGCAAAGTAAAACAAGTTGATCATGATTAAGGGTTATCAGGACTTACTCCATAGGCGTCCCCAGCCAGTGACGTAGCAGGGAGCATTGTGAGGCAGGACAATGTCGGAATCTGGTAAACAGGCAGCCATAATGGAGTCAGAGAAGGTGACAGGGCTCTGAAGCTTGATCAGGGCAATGTCGTTGCTGCAGAAAATGATAAATCACAGGTCATTACACAGTCAATACAGGTAATGGAATATTAAAGGACAAAAGTATTTAGTATTTAGGGAACAGAAATGTTCATTTCAATGCCATTTCACATATCAATTATTGAGTAACCAATTTCACTTCATGTGCATAATTCTGGAGATTCAGGGCAAGCATAAAACATTAACAAAGGTCCCAAAACAACTAAATAAGTAATTTATTCAAGGTGCAAAGCTAGAGATAATGTTTTTAAAAACAAAGTTATGTTTCTACAACATCTACAGACCTGTACCATGATACTGAGAGCTTTTCAGCTTGTAAAAGGCTATTTTGTTTGCCCTGGAGCTCCAAAAAGATGTGCAGGAATACAAGATAAGTTACTGAAAACATTTTGATATTTTAAAAAGACTCTTCACACTTCTATAACATGGCATTCATAAAAATAGAATGATATTCATGCAGAAAATAGGGAAAGCCCCACCGGATTCTGTAGGAATCCCAGCTCTCATGGACGATGATCTTGGCAGGAGTAAGAGCGATGGAGCCCGGCTCATTGTTGTTTCTCAGGTTGTGTTTGCCCAGATAAACCCTGTAGGTGTTGCGGCTGCTACAAGGCCACAAGAGAATGTCCACAGAAAAAGTCTGGTCATTAAGCTGATGATACAGGGGCATTTTGTTTTAAGGCAAGATCAACAAGGTATGTTCCAGAACCTTTTAAACATTGGGCACATCTAATTAGTCCTTAAAAATCATTCACATACAAGCAGAACTTTGTATAAAACTATGTGCACATGTTTTTATAGAACATATCTAAATATGTGTTTTTATGTAAGCAAGGAGACTGTTCATGGTCAGAATGTTCATTTATATGTGTTAGCTTGTTAGCTTTGTGGCACACCAAATAGCAAAAATCTCAATTTTACATGCATAAAACATTTTAAATCCTGCTAGCGGATTACCCCAGGGTTCCCGCAGATGGAGGTGCAGTTGGCCTCATCTGGGTTTTGGGGGTAAGTAATAGAATTTGGTTGCCATGTTAGTTACTCTTTGTGGCAGCTTGGGAACTTGTAAACTCAATTGAGGTAGAAGGTAGGAGATTGCTGGGATTCACTGGGACTGCTGAGATAAAACAGGGCCGCGAAGTGGTTACCATGAAATTGGGGAGAAAATCCAGATAAAAGTAAAAACAAAAAAAGAATTAACGCTAATTCAAACTAAGGCTAAGGCTATCTTTTACCACATGAAAACAAAGGTTAGAATAAATGTGGCTAATATACAATTCAATAATTTTGCAGCAATTTTTGCTGGAAACATTGAATGAAATAATTTATACTCAACACATGTTCATACAGTAGTGAGTGCATATATTACATTTGTTTCTAGCTGGTCACCTATGGGTATCGAAACAACCAACCTGGCCTTTCAAGTGCAATGCTCTTGCCAACTAAACAACACAGGGCAATTGCCAATAAATACACAGCTTAACAAAATGTTCACTGTCGATACAGGAGGTCTGTTGATGGTGATGGGATAATATATTTTATATTTGAGTGTTGGACAAATTTGTTATACCTAATGCAGTGAGCAGCAGTCATGACCCACTGGCTGGAAATCAAAGTAGCGCCACAGGTATGGTAGAAGTTGCTACCAGATTTGTACTGGAGAGATGCCTATAGAGAACAAAAAGCAAAGAAAGAGACGATATATTTAAATTAAACATAATTGACTGAGATCCAGTACAGTGAGTTTGAAGACAAATCCTATTTTATTCCATTAGGATCCTCAGTGCTTGTTAATTGTGAAGGAGTTATATTGTTTCATTGAACTGGTACATACCTGCCAAGGCCAGCTTTTCTCACGGACATCCTCTCCTCCAACCACCCTGGTGACAATAGGGGGGAAGGTAGGCAGTCCACATCCATAGGCTGAGACAATGATAAACACACATAATGTATGTGTATATATTGCATGTGGTTTATATGAAAATAATACAATTCTGCTAAAATACTATTCTCTTATATATGTATAATACCCAATGTATTTCAACTAAAATTGAGTATTTCTCAGAGAAAATTAACAGGTAATACATAGGTATGTATAATAAATGTCCTACGAAGTGTATTATACATTATATGAAAAGCAAGACACGGTAGCAAAATACTGTCATAGGTACAGCAAAATGAAATATTGGGGAAGTATAGCTTACCACCAGCAACAAACAAAGCCAAGATCACTAACTTCATTATGACTGTTTCAGCGAAGTTAGCATTACCTGCTCCCTTATATAGCTGAAGAACATGCTAACATGCTAGATAAAATTTTTTCCAAAACCACACATAAGAAGGAAAATGTTAACCTTCAGCTCGCAAATAAACTTCTCAAAATAAATGTGTTATCTTTTCAAATGTGTTATCAATGATGTGAAATTCACAGGTGTTCCAGAACTCAGTTTACCTTAGTTGACTCCTGAGTTGACATCCTGAACAGAAAGGCTCAGGGCCCTGGCCTATCTTCATATTAATGCATTGAACTTGTTGCCTATGATGGTTGGGGCAGTGGTCCGCACAGCAAATTACCATTTGAACCATTTGATGTGGTTATCCACAGTTACTGCAACCAAGCATTTCTAGTAAACATTTTAAAATTTACATATAGCTGTGGAATAGTATAGAAAAATACCTTGGACATGTTGCATAACACTTTAGGAACCAGTTAACATGTAGTTAAGTGTCCCAAAATACATGTTATCCTCGTAACAGTTTTATAACTTTCACAGGAATTAACCAGACTACCCTCGTTCACTTTTAAAGGCATCACAGACAGCACATGGCCCGGTGACCCATTCATTTTCAATGTAGCCTAGGCAGGGAGTGGAATTTAATTCAGGTGGCAAGGTCAGCAGTGCTTGTGCATGTGGAGCCAGGCTCAAGTGGGACAGAGAAAATGTAAATATCTGGGATTAATCAAGCATAGTCTGGTAATAACGTGAAGATATCATCAAATATGAAATACAATTCTATGACATAACTAACACAACAAAATACTATTCTGTGTTCTATTGTGACTGTTTACTGTGACTGTATACTGTTTCACTTTATTTTTTCTAGGTCATCATTTGTTGGGTTAACTACAATT
>JACXGI010000371.1:5134-27634 GCA_016801175.1 Esox masquinongy
CTTAAGTAATATTCTAATTTTCAGAGATACTGAATTTGGGATTTTCATTAGTTGTCAGTTTTAATCATCACAATTAAATGAAATAAACATTTGAAATATATCAGTCTGTGTGTAATGAATGAATAAAATATCCAAGTTTCACTTTTTGAATGGAATTACTGAAATAAATCAACTTTTTGATGATATTCTAATTATATGACCAGCACCTGTAGTTAGCATCGGTACAAATCAGATTTGATGAGTTGGGTGTCATTGTCATCAGCTAAAAGGATTGGTGCAAATCGACAGAGTGATCAGACCTCCTTTAACAAAGGTGTCCTAATGACCTCTGAGAAACCTTTAACTGCCAACTTAACAGATCAGTAAAGATTTTAGCTGGGGTTGTTAACTGGAAGTATTAAACTGTAACTGTTGATGAGTGGTGCAAGGAAATACCTTCTCCTTGTTGAAGGTTGTAAGATCATGAGGTCTTAAGATACTTGAAGGTGTCACAGTTTGCCCAAGAAGGTTGCTTTCAGCTGTGAACCTCCATCTCCACGTTGAAGTAGTCAACTTCAGTGTTATTCTTTGGAGACTAGGAGGCTGGTCCCCCCTGATGACCAGGAGTTGTGATCACATGAGGATGAATCAGCCAATGAACAATTTTGTCATCAGAATGTATCAACCAAAAACAGAAGGACGAACCACCCAGTTGACTACATTTAATGTCGATGCCCATGCTGGAATGCATTTTTTCTACCTAAGCCATCTCTACGGTTACTGCATAGAGTATTTTCAAAGCACATGGTAGTCCATATTTTAGAAGTAGCTTGGATGTCCACAATTCAGAAGTAGCTTGGGTAGACATCCACCTTTCAGTCGCTACACATGGTGGTACTGTTTCTGCCAATAAGAGCATGTATTAAACTTAGCTTGATAACTAATCACAAAGGCTGGACCACATGATATTCAATTATGTCTCCAAAACAATTAAAGATGTCTGACATAAATTGTAAACATCTTAGGCAGCAGGACTTCCATTTTAGCTGAGCCAGCAGATGTCTTATGTATATACACTTCAAACCCCAGTGTCAGCAAGTCATCCCAGTTTTACTGTGCTGGAGCTATATTAGTCATTTAATTAATTACATTGATACCTTTGATCAATACGCATTTACAAGCAAGAAATGCAATTTGTCCAAACGTTGTAGAAATACAGCTGAAACACTTAGCCAATATTCATGTTTACCTTTGCTCAACCACTGTCATTGTGCTGCGCTTCCTGCATTTTACAGAACTGACTGAGAGACAATTAGATCAGGTGGTCTGTCACTGCAGTGAAAGACAGACATCTCACAATGCAGAATTTTGGCATTTCAGTGAACCTGTTTTCTTATTTAGCATTAGATTTACTGAATGTGCCATGTGATCTATATTAAATGGAACCTGTTTTAATATAACAGGCTGTTAATATTCAATATTTGTGAAAAAGCCACTAATTTTGCAGAACATCCCAGATCAACAATGGGTTGGTTCCTCCGTCCTTCCAGGAGATTATTGTTTATTTTACGTGATTAATTTATCTGTTGGAGACAATTTTAAGCTTACGTGTTTTTGTTGTGTGAAGTGTGAACAATTATTTTTTATATGGTTACAAATATGAGATGGGATTTTTTTTATGTTTAACATGTATGCATAAAGTGTTCTTTGTGCATTTAGTGTTCTTTATAAAAATATAGATATAAGATAAGATCTTCGTATTTAGATTTTCTTTTGCTAAGTTATACATCTCAAATAACCAATCTAATGGATTATCCCATCCGTAATGTTGTCTATATACTGCACTGGAGGAAACAGGAAGAAATACAGAGTCCAAAACCATGAAAGATAATTAATGACTTTAGTACTATACTGCAACTGTATGGTAAAAGACATTACACTTTCATGTGACAATATGGGTCACAGCGGAGCCATATGGTGTAGGTGTACTGTATATATATATATATATATATATATCTCAGTGCTGAGTGTAATCTCCTATTGCACTCAATCTTTCCAGCGACAGCTCTCTCTCGAGATGTATCTGACCCTCAAACAGTCTCTGAGAATGTAACACATGCAGAACTTCTGCTCAGACCATAGACCTATATAGAATCCATACCCAACATGAAGATTGGACGAGGTGTCTTCTGCAATGGTCACACTAATACATCACTTTCACTTCCATTGCCCTGGTATTGAATTATGAAATAGCAGCCCATAAAAGTTTAACTGTTAGCTGGCAAATATTTTAATGTTGGAAGTAAGAACTCCCTCGGCAAATCTTTTGGACAGCAATAATACATTAACCAGCTAAATCCAGCTGTGCAATTCAAGGCAATACAAAATAGTAATAAAGTTAGAGATTTTCTTTTTTTCAAATGGCTAATCAAAAAATGGCTTTGATTGGGTATTGTACGGCTCATAGTTTTGTATGGTGTTGTTAAAAGCACTTAACCGAAATGGATTTTGAAAATGGTTCTGCTAAGCAATTTGGAAAGTGGCCATTTTTGACAGAACATTCCTGATTTTCACGCAAATGTAATTGGGACTGTGTTTCCTAAATGGCGCAGCGGTCCAAGAACCCATTTTGTTGTACCAGCAGATTACCACTATCTAGGTTGGAGCACTGACTGTGGCACTAGTTGACAAGTGACTGGGAAGTCCCATGGATCACGTTGTCCAGCAACGCCCCTGAGCTGGGGAGGCATCGTCTGTGGGGATTTCCTCGTCTCAACTGAATAACATTTTTTTCGGTATTCAGTCGACTGGGCACCCACACACTTTATCTGGCCTGGGCTTTGGTTCTTTTGTAATTTTCAACTATTGAGGTGGAGGTGTTTATATCACACAGGGACTGGGGGACAATTACACCCAAGTTTATAAAGTTTCAAACAAAGTTTAAGACTGGTATTGAGTGGTCCAGTAAAATACATTTTTGAGGTTTGCCATCTCCATCAGTGATTCCCATTTCTCAACCACATTTATCAAGATTGAGCGAGATAAAAAAAAGACCATCTTAACGTCACACCAGACTTAAGTATATACAGTATACTAATGACTGTTTTTCCAATTGTCTTGTTTCAGTCTGTTCCCAGTTCTCAAGGGGAGTCTATGCCATCTTTGGATTCTACGACAAGAAGTCGGTCAACACGATAACGTCGTTCTGCGGAACTCTCCATGTGTCCTTCATCACCCCCAGCTTCCCGCTGGATGGGACTCAGCAGTTCATTATCCAGATGAGGCCTGACATCAAAGGACCCCTGCTGAGCCTCATCGAGTACTACAAGTGGGACAAGTTCGCCTATCTCTACGACAGTGATAGAGGTGAGAGACACCGACTCAAAGTAACTGCCCAGTGCATTCAGATTTTTATGACATTTCATGACATCCAAAAATGCTATTTGAATGTACCGCTCTGAGAGAAATCAGTGAAACCACAGCAAAAGCTTGGGCTTATGGTATTGGAATCAGTCTTTGTGGCTGTGGAATCTAGTGAAAACCCTTTAGAAGGCCGATGGATATTGTTGGTGATTATATCCCGTATATCTGTTGAGAAAGTTTGTGGACACAGATTCAGCCTAGTATACGACAACACAACCGAGCCCAATGGAGACTTTGCTTAATCTGTATCTGCAAAACTAGCCCAAAATATTTAACACTGAACTGTTAATTTATACAAAACTTTTTGGTGAGTACATTTTTTTGCCCAGGATTGTTTTCAACATACAGTACATGCAAATGAAATACAGGTTAAGTTACATTTATAGTATTGGGAAAAAATTGATCATTTTAAAATATTTTAATATGCTTTTTTCCACTTGGGAAAACCAGAATGTTGAAGAGACTCCCAGCGGTGACAAAATGACAGTACAGTACATTCAAATTAAACCTCCACAGGTATTCATGGAGCAACGCTGACAACACAACTAAATGTAATCACCAAGCAATCGAACATATGACAGAAGAAAATATGATAAGACTTTATATGCACTGCAGGTTAGGTTACGAGACCGCCTGTCATGCCAGATGTGACACATTGCGTACACATCAACCACCATGTTGTCTAGACACAGATAGAGTTCACATTAGTTCCACACACAGAGCAAGGTATACCAGGAGGACACTTTGTAAAGGGCATTGTGGTGCATGACAAACAAGTTGTCAGATAGTATCAACTACGGCCATCTCACCACCTGTGTAGGAGCTTTTCATAGCTTGGAGCAAAGTAGGAGGGAAGCTCCGTAACACTGAAGGAATTGCACCTTGTGGCTGTGATAGAAAAACAACACCACATTAAATATAAAAACTGGTTAAATAGTGTACTGTGAATGTACTTTCTGCACTTAAAATGTATTAAAATCCACCGAAAACTGATATTTGGGTTCTGGAGAGCTGACAGGTTTTCACTTTTCCATTGCATTGACTTCTATTAACTGAACACAACTTCTTAAAAATGTTGCTAAACAATGACCCTGCATTTGAATCTTTTTAAATTTGGAATACTCTAGGTCTGTTTTCTTTAGAAATATTCTGACTATAAAAAGTGATTTCCATATCAACAGCTATTTTTGTCGATCTGCATGAAAGCTTTCAGCACTTAGGATGTTTTCCAGTATATATATTTTATTTTTTTCATGCAGTGGGCTAAATTGTTGCTTTCAGTTGTTAAGCTGGAGGATATTACATGTCAGACGCTATTTACTCGTTGCGATTACACCACTTCATATGACAATACTTGGAAAAGGACACAGGCCTAGACTGGATTTCCCCAAGAGAAATTGCATTTCATGTGACTGTCCTGCTAGGAGGGTTACAAGGCGTATAAGAATGAGTTACACCGTGTTATTTTAGCACCAGAGGGAAGAGTAATTATAGCCTCGCTGGGCTAACTCTATATGTAAAGTGAACCGTGCAACCTTTTGAGATCCAGGTGTCTTGCAAAGCTCAAAAGTACTAATATAATATTATCGGACTTCCATAAGAATAGCTGAAAGGTAAAATAAAATAAGCCGTTCCTTTCTTTATAAATCGTTATTTCAAATACGTGAAAATGTCGAAGTTAGGTTAGCGGTATTGTAATGTGATGATATCTGTTAACAAAAGCAAAAGGCCAGTTAGACAGTGTCTTGCGGTGTAATGGGAGGCTCACATATTGAATCAAAAAATCTCCACAAAGAAGTGGGATAAATACTGGGGGACTAGCTTCTGGACTACTGTACATCTCCATGTAGAGGGATTAATTTCCTCCTGTGACAAAAGAGGTCACATTAAGATGCCCTATCTTGACAGTGAACTGTATTAGTGATCTCTACTATATTAGTGCCAATGACTAACAAAAGCTCTACTTTATTTCTGCATTAATTTAATTCACTACTCATTCTGTCTCCCTCTATTTCTCTCTTGCACTTCAATTCGAAATGATTTATTGGAATGGGAAGCAATTGTGTACTGTCAAAGCAAGTGGAAAACAAGAAAGATGCAATAAAAATTATAAATAACAAAAAGTGGAAGAGACAATAAATACTAAGTAAACAGTACACAGAAACATTTTAGAAGGCATTTCAAATGTCTCCCTGCCTCGCTCCCCCTCTCTCTGTTCCTCTCTTTCCCTTTCTCTTTCTCTAGTTTTCTCTCAGCCTGCCTCCATCACTGGCCTGAGGTTATGGTGTGTTTCTTGACAGGAATCCTCTTAGGGGGAGAGTGTCTCTGCTAATGGGGTTGTTTTCCATATCACTGGTCAATGGTCAGTTCCTGTATGAGTCCAGCTGAAATTAATGGCTGTGTAGAGCAGTGTAAGGCTTGTAGAGACACCTAACGGGGCCACCTAGTCTGTTAAAGCCCATTATGGTATTATGGAGACTTTGGGCTTGTTTTTTTACTGTACGTGTATTTGCACATGCACACTATTGATTTACCATGGTATCAAAGCACTCAGGTTAAAGAGCGCCGGGGCACAGAATAACTAACAGAATAACTGTAAAAACCCCAGATAGTCTAACCAGCGCAGGTAGGATGGGGAAATGGGCAAAGTGAGGTTTACTCTCATTTGTGTTTGGATGTAGCTAGCAAGATAGCTATCGACTTCAGATGGATAGATAAGCTGCTTGCTTGTCATGGTTGTGCACACTTGAGGCCCAGGAATTGAAACGCTCTGCAAATGGCTCAGAGTGCACTCTGAAAATGTATATTGGGGTAATTCATATTTTCTATACTTACAATTTCTAGGTTTTTTTACCTAGTCAGTGAATGTTTTCAGATATTCAACAAAGAAGATAATTAGAAACCTGAACAGTAACAAGTAATAATATAATTGCCCCCCTTGAACTCAAACTGGTTATAGGTCTCAACTCTCTTTGGAATCATTCTTTACCTACTCTTCCATGTAGAAACCCTTTATGTAGTTGTTTATATGTCTCAAATCACTTTGGAATCATTCTTTTTCCACTCTTCCATGTAGAACTGCTAAACTCAAAACATTTGTTGGTTTTCGAGCATCAACTGCTTCATTCTGATCTTTAACCAACATCCAATTATGTGTATGACTTGTCATTGACTAAGTCATTCCAAAACATTAAAAATGTTGCTTTTCAGCCATTCTGATGTTGACTTGCTGTGTGTGTGTTTTGGATCATTGTCTAGCCAAATTACCCAGGTGACTGCCCTTACGCAGCAAAGCTTCCCAAAACGTTCGCCTACTATCGACATGCCTGACCTTCGATATGGGATCAAGACTGTTTGAAACAGTTTTTGGTTTTCGCTAGATATAAAACTACCTAAAAACTGACTTACCTTAAAAAAATGCTTTTTTGCTTTTCCTGAAACCCCAACATTTGAAAGCTTACAATACGAAGGCACCAATCGAAATTGAAAGGGTGTAGTTAAAAGGTGGTAGTTAGGTTGGCCACACAAAACAGATGTAATGGTGTGTTTTACTGATAATGCTAATTCTATAATGCTGCCGTCCGTGATGTTGAAAAGCCCTCTTCGGCTCACCCCCTTGTGCATATTTCATCATGGCGTTGCTCTGCCTAATTAGGTCACATATATCCATGCTCACATTCCCATGGCAACCGATGTGCAGCGCATTCACTGGCGCTTGGTGTGTGTGTGTGTGTGTGTGTGTGTGTGTGTCTGTGAGTCCATGTGCCTGCATTACAAGTGTGTGTGTGTGTTTGTGTGTGTGTGTGTGTGTGTGTGTGTGTGACTGTTAGATATGATTAATCCTGTTAGCATTTTGGGAGTAATTGCTAAACCTACGCCTCCGTTGATTTTGTTGATAGTCCTTTGAAAATGTTCCTGTCAAAATGAAATGTACACACTAGAAAAACAGACTCAAACTTTATTTAAAACTGAAATAACTCTTGCATTGTCAAATCCATGTGATATGAACAATGATCTCCAAGACCGTAATAAACACAGTTAAATTGTTATTGCTACATTACTTATACAAAATACTCTAAATTTATTTAGGATCTTTGAATGTTGAGATTTCTCAGTAAATGTGTACTGTATTTTAGTTGCACACCCCGAAGGTAGTCCATGGGCCATGTGAAACTGGTTCAGTTTTCTTCATGGTTCAGTTTTCTTCATAGAGTCATCAGAAATATCAGCAAATTTTAACCACCGCTAGCTAAAAATAACTGAAAGTGATAGGTATCACATGAGCATGTCCGAAGAAGAATGTCACCTGAATAATGTTTTTTGATGTAGAAACCACTCCGCTTCTTTTTCCCTTCATTTCTAATTTGTATTAAGCTACGTCAGCCTTCGCCGCAGCATTCGCCACGCCTGTAGAACTGTGTTAAGGTAGCGTTACCTTGGATTTAACAATTTGACATGGAGTTTCAGGACTAAATGTTTCCCCAGAAGTTATTAAAAACCACAGTTAAATGGGCCTTTGTGAATAACATTGATGAAATCATTATAACAAAAGGGCAGTAATAGCCAAGGAAGCTCACAGCCGAAAACTGTGAAGATGCTGTTCACCAGACTTTTTGGAATGTACCTTCATTATTTGTAGCTCAAAAAATTGGGGGGTTTCATACATTTGTACACTGATAGAACACTGCAAAACAGCACACTCTACACAATGCAATAGATGAATGCAATATATGGGTGGATTTGTAAATCAGAGGGATACAAAATTAAAAAAGGACTGAATTATGGGTTACAGTTTCTTCTTGTCCAAGGACTACTTTAATTTTGAACATAGAAATAGTGAAAACATGTTCTACTCACACTACTAACACTGTGTAAAGATACTGATCTTGAACGTCACAGAGATGTGCAGTATACAGCAGTCAAACTCATACTGTCATGCATACAAGGAAGGAGTTGGTACCAGATACACAGTATTTGTGTCATGCTCAAAGTGAATGCCTAGGTAATTATCTAATTTTGAAAAGTGGCAGCTTGATTGCTGCTATCCTGATACTTGACAGCCATTTAAAAATCGCTTGAGACTTTCCTTAATATTGAATTGACTCCTAGCCCATCCTCCCTTAACACCTCTTTAGATCTGAAGAGGTTGGATTGGAGTGAGCAATGCAGTGGAAATTTCACCAGACAAGTCAAAAGGCAAAGAGAAAGCAAGTACCAAATTCCCTAATCCAGTAACAACTTCTGCTTATGGAGAAGGGGTTTAGCAAACTCCCAAACCAGTGGTCAAAACCATGTTTGAATTTTGCATCGGTTTCAATTTGAACAAAATCATTACTAAAAGGGTAGACTCTAACAAACATCTACAGTATGCATTCAGTTTCCCTCTACAATGCCCATAAGAAATGCTGAACTCATTAGAAGAATGTGGACCAGACCAGGCCACTAAATCAGACAGGTAGGAATTATTTGAAATTAATGAAAATAATTTGTCAGCACATTTTTGATGCAATTCAGTCACTGCAAACCATACTTCCTTCACACTGAAATGCTGTCAAAAATACTGTTTGATTGAAATGTGATGGACTGGTAAAGTTTCAATATAAGCATTAGTTCCAGTGTAAACATTAGTTGTAATTACATGTTCTTTACATGTTGGGGTTGCAAACATTTCAGTATTGAAAGTGTTCATCATGGGCCAGTAAAGGTTTGGGGACCTCTGAGCGAGGGAGCAAGGGAGCGATTTGCAACTCCTGCCTATAGATCTGTATCAGGGAAACAGCTAGAAAGATTTGAAGTTAAACTTTAATCAGGATTTACACAGATTGTCCGACAAAGATATTAACCACCCCTGGAGTATTTAGATTTTGTCTAAGCTACAACTAGCTTTCTGTGGATGTTGAGGATAATCCTTACTTTGCAGTGCTGCACAATAAAAGAGTGTCAGATGTTTGTGAAGCTATTATTTTCAGATTGTAATGTGGACATTTCTGATTATTTGCTTTTCGCTCCCTTTAATCCCATGTAGGTTTTTGTCAGTAATCTGCTCCTTATTTTAGGGTTAAATTAAGTGACATATTTTGTTTTGTAGAACACATTGCATCACTGTACAAAATAGAAGGCATGTGATGGGCCTGAGCTCAACATCAACATGGCATAGTTAAAGCTATAAAGTGTTGTTTCAAAATCATGCTGATGAGAAACCAATGTTAGGATTATTCTCTCATGTAGAATTACTGTGACATTTAGAATGGACCTCCAGTACACTTTTAGGTCATCAGCAGTGCATTCAATTGGAGCTTTAGTCTACAGAGATATAATACTTCAAATACAGATTTACACCTTTTATAGTGAGTTTCATAATCTTACCGAGCTCGCAGCGAGGTTCCGCTCTGTCTACAGTACACCCGATTACAGAATGTTAAATTAGTCTAGGCTCCAGACAGAGGTTCTGTATGTGTCGTTGTGTTTCGGCTCTTGCTCCTTGACTCTGCCTCCCTCTGTGGGTGAGAGACAGCTTCTCTGACAGCCTCTGACTGTCCTTCAGCCTCGCCTGCCCTCCCCTCCCAGGGCCATAGCTGTCAACCATCCAACGCTCGCCATGACGTTGTGAGGCTCCATGGGAAATCTGCCGAGCTCAACAGTTGGGAATTGGAAAATGTGGAAGTGAAACTGGGAGGACACATTCCATTGGCATATTGTCTTTATTGGTGTTGGCATGCAAGGCTGCGTAGATTTCAAATTATGTGGATATTTCCTAAAAAATGTTGATTAGCGTTAGGGTATGGTGTTTCAAATTTCAATCAATCAAATTTATTTATAAATGCCTTTTTACATCAGCAGTTGTCACAAAGTGCTTTTACAAAACACCCAGCCTGAAACCCCAAGGAGCAAGCAACAACAATGTTGAAGCACGGTGGCTAGGAAAAACTCCCTAAGAGGGGCCGAAACCTAGAGAGGAACCAGGCTGGGAGGGGAGACCAGTCCTCTTCCTGGCTGAACATTTTAAGAGGACAAGTTGTTATACTTAATAAATGCATGTGGGCTGTGTTTCAAATTCACTAGCAGTATGTAACATGAAAATATACAGTCACGTAGTGTTAGATGATCTGTGCCCAATAAAAAATACAATACAGGCCAGGATTTAAGAAAGATGGAAAGCAAAACATTTAGGTGTAAAACATTTGGTGCTGAAATTTAAATCCACAATGAACCCAGTCATTATTGAAAAACTATATTTAGCATGTGGTCACTATGAATTTCTTTTATTGTGCCCATACTAATTTTTTTCTGCTAGATTTTTATCATGTTCTATACACTTAATTATTTACATTTGAAAATCCCTGTGCATTCAAATATTTATGTACTTTTTATTTATTTGAATTACTATTATTTTCTCATGCATAGTTAAGATTGCATACGACTTGTGAAATAATTTTAGCTCTTTGAATCGCTATCCAATATGACTGGAGTTTCCCTATTAGCTAAAGGGAATCCATTTTCAGGGGAGTGTGTGACTATAGCATGTACCTTAACACTGTAGCCACAGAGAAGACTTTTGAAAACATTTGAAAAGCAGACTGGACAAAGAAAAGAGTTCAGTGAACCATTTCTCAAAACGTAAATGGTAGATCTAGATTTAAGCCAATTTCTTAGGTAGCAGAAGCTGTTATTACTCCAATGAAAGTTACAGGCCTGTTGACATTTTGATAATCTCCAAATCTCTTTTAAAACCAAATTGCATATCAACTGCTCTCTGCATAAAATGCTGAGTACCCCCCTCTTGGTGTCTGAACACGCAATGGACAAGCATCACAATGGATGAACCTAATTATATCAACTGTCAAGGTCTAAAATATGTTTCAATTTTACCAAACGCAAAGGCATAACAACTTACAGTATTGAGCATTAACTGGGACTTGCTTGTCAACTCACATGTTGAGCAGTTCTTAAATCAGAACAAAGTCCAATTATCTTCTTTTAATGGGCATCGGAGAAAGTCAGCCGTAACTGAGTCATAATGACCTTACAGTAATCATGACTTACAGCGTGCTCTGAGGAAAAATGCTTGCTTCCATTTTCTATCTTAACAAAGCACCCCTTCTCACCTTCATAAACAAAGCTGCCCTGTCGAAGCAAATCGAACGGCTGTAATTCACCAGCTGGAATTAAAGCCACCCCGCTTTTATCAAATCAACTACCATGGAGGTCGGGATTAATGAACGTTATGATTTTCACTCTTTCATACCGTCGTTAAACATGAAATCTGTCTGAAAGGAGCAGTAGAACAAATGTAAAATTTTACTTGAACCTCTGTCCAACTTTTAATACAGCAGATTGAATGGTATAGATGTAATGGCAGGAGTCCTTCTTTCCCTAACATTAAACTATACTGCATGGGCTCTAAATGACACCATGTGACATTAGTGCCAGTGATGGCTGATAAGTGTGCTTGTACCTATTTGCGTGAACATCAAACACTACAATGACTTGTATTCTCAGCTGTACCAGACTTCGGTAAGGTCCTATGTGTTTATTTAATGTTGTTTTTAAGTCAGTTGAGAACCAATTCTTATTTTCAGTGACAACCTCAACAAAGGCATTCGCTTGTATGAGGATAGGACACCACATACAGTAGAACTGCATAATACAAATTAACAAATTGACACTATATACATGAGGATCCACTCTCTGGTGTCTTTGGAACACACCATAACAACAAGCTCTGGATGTGAGGCTGTGCCTCCTGGTTTCGCTCAACTTTAGAGCAGATTCGTCTGTGCCTAATTAACACGACCCTGTTGTCCATCCAGGTCTGACCACGCTGCAGGTGGTGCTGGACACAGCAGCCGAGAGGAAGTGGCAGGTGACGGCCATCAACGTGGGCAATCTGAAGGATGAGAGAAAGGACGAAGCTTACCGCTCCCTCTTCCAGGACCTGGAGAACAAGAAGGAGAGACGGGTCATCCTAGACTGTGAACAGGACAAAGTGAAAGACATCATGGAGCAGGTGAAAAAAGAAACTACCTTCCTCTGGTAGTTTGTGCGCCGTGTTGTATTAAGCAGCTGTTCTGCTACGAGGGATCCGGTGGTGGTGAGATCGTCTGTATGTAACGCAGAGTGAGACCTTGTTGGCCTGTTTCTGTGTGTACAGTATGTTTATGCCTTTTTATTGGTGTATGCCATCCTTGCATGCAAACATTTCACATGCTAGCACCCCCAAGTGGACTGAGGCCCTGAAAAAAATCCCCTCAATCGTTAAAGGGCAATAACAGGTTATTTACAAACCTTCCCTAGCCCTTGGGAGGGTCCATTGATTAGTATTTAAGACATTTAACCAAACGCTAAAATCAATGTGTATTCCCCTTTGCGGCTGCAAGTTAGAGGTTTTTATCTGACAGAAACGTTCTAAGTCCCGGTCACAATTCCCTGCCAAACACAGACACGTATGATGCGCTGTCAGAATCGGCATTATTAAAACCACCGTTGTGTCATTTTAAGTAGATACTGAAAGAGCTTTTGGAGTGATTACTGAAATATAGCATCTGAAATGGCCTCTCAGTTTTGGTTCGTTACTGAAGAGGGATGCTGTAGCATGGGCAGGCGGCTGATCATAGTTGTTAGTAAAGCCTTTAAGCTTTTTAATAAAACAGTTGATAACAATGACTGTCAAACAGTCTCGAGGTACAATATAGGAACAGGAGAATAGAATGTGTTTTGTATTAGATAGATAAAGAGCAAGGTCTATTACTGCACTGAAGATTATTATTTTCATTCAGTCATGACTGCTGTACCATGAGGAAACTGTTTACTCGAAGACTGTCTTTGGGCTTCCATATCCTTATAGTTTTACAGTATTGTCTGTTCTGTTCATCTCACTCTTTCCTCAGGTTATCACTATTGGCAGGCATGTGAAAGGCTACCACTACATCATTGCAAATTTGGTAAGTCTTCCCACCATAAATTGGAATCTTAGTGAGGAAATAGTGACTTTTAGAAATATTTTTTTGTTTTTTGCTAGATGCATAGTGCTACAATGTTGAGAGCCTGAAGTAACTGTCTTCCAACTGAACTCCCTAAGTGTAACATATTTGTTAGCTTATTGTATTAAATCAATCCCTTCCTGTTTCTGCTGAAAATTGATTGATGCCAAAAATGTCAATTTCATGTCTGCACTTGAATTTTCTTATATTAATTTAAGGGTTTCGTAGACGGGGACCTCTCCAAAATACAATATGGAGGAGCCAACGTGTCTGGATTCCAGATTGTAGATTTTGACGACCCATTGGTGTCCAAATTTGACCAGAGGTGGGAAGCTCTGGAGGAGAAGGAGTACCCAGGAGCTGACAGTAAGATTAGGGTGAGGAGATATCCAAACTCAGTTATGGGGAGCTGTGAGATGTATGTTGCTTTAAAAAGGTTCCTCTCCAACCCTCCCTCGGAACCAGACACACAGTCGCATGTAAACACACGTTATGACAACCCCCCCCACCTACACACACACACACACACACACACACACACACACACACACACACACACATACACACACAGACTAAGCCTTTCCTCCCGGTTCCATTGCAGTACACGTCTGCGCTGACCTACGACGCAGTGCAGGTTATGACAGAAGCCTTCCGCTACCTGCACAAGCAACGCATCGACATCGCCAGGAAGGGCAACAACGGTGACTGTCTGGCCAACCCGGCCGTGCCCTGGGCGCAGGGGGTGGAGATCGAGCGGGCGCTCAAACAGGTGATGGCACAGACGAGTGGCTTTACCACGCGCGCACACACACACACACACACACACACACACACACACACAGTATTTTGCCCTTAGCAGGAAGTGACAATACTTTGCCCAGACACTGGATTTTTACACTAAGCCTTCAGCTTCAGAGTTCAGACAAGGCCATTTGAATCCAAATCCAAAAGTGTTTGGATTTCTTTTATACTGAGGTATTTAATGGTTGTCTTTCCGTTCTGCCACTGTGTGTTTCTGTCCTTTTAGGTTCGTGTGGATGGCCTTACGGGAAATATTCAGTTTGATCAACATGGCAAACGTGTCAACTACTCTGTGAATATCATGGAGCTGAAGAATAATGGTCCTGTGAAGGTATGCTACTGTTTGCACAGAGCCTGTATATTAAGAGTGTGGGCCTTGTGTTTGGCGTGATGACATATTGGCTTCCCATTAACATTACCTGTGGAATACTAATTAAAAACAAACTAGATGCTGGAAAGAGGTCAATTCTCTACCTGAACTATGGAAATGCAATGGAAACGTGTGGGGGAAAGGTGCCATAGGGGAATGATCCCAAATGAATTTACTGTACATGAAACCACAGCTTTCTATAGTAGCTATGTTAGCTTCCCTCTAAGATTATTTATACCTTGCTATTATTGAATATTCATTTCAAATTGACATAAAAGACAATCTAGTTTCTTTAATTCCCTATACGGATGATGTCAGCACTGTATAATTTATTGACTACAAAGTTTATTGTGTGAGCTGTTTTTAGTAGTAAAAGTCAAACTAAAGACAATATTGGCATTGTTGGATTATACTTGGGCTCCTTTCACGCTTCTGTGTTTGTAGAAGGGACGCTACGGAAAGCGAAATCATTTTTTAGTTTGGGTGTTGGCAAACCAGTGCATAGCTAGCAAACCAGCAAAATGGAGGCACAATTATTTTCCAGATGCTAGTATTGTGACCCATGTTATTCCAACAACAAACAAAAACACCCATTCCTAAACCTTCATGATTTCCCAAAGGATGAGTCTTTGCTTGACAGCTGGGTGAGAGTTCAAAGACATGACAACCCTGATGTCAGTATCTCACATGGGAAGACCTTCGTCGGTGGCCTGCATTGTAACCAGCCAATCCATTTGACGAAAAGGCTGAGCTCACATTAAAGATGGGCCGTTTTTTGCCCGTTCTCCTGAAATGACTGGGAGAAGAGCCTGCACTCTTGGGTCACCCACTTTGATAGAGCAAGTGTACAGTATATGACTGGGAACCAGTGTCTGGGGGCTGGAGGTGGATGATTCAGCGATGGACAAGTGGGGGATGCCTCAGCACTGAATGCAGTGAACCGTGACTATGCCTGCCTTGCACTGCCTTGTGAGTATTGTCAAGTTTGTTTTCTGCAGACGGTTGATGATGTGTGGTAGCATGGCTTCACGTCAGCGTTGTAGTTTTGCAAATGGGTGCTACTGTTCAAATATTGCATAACATGTGTTCAACTATTCAAATGACGGTTGCAAATTCGCCAGATCACTAGCCAGCTCTGTACTCCCACGCCATTCTCTATCTTAAGCAGCACTCCCCTTCGTTCCTTGAACAAATATTTCTAAATGCAAATAGAACCATCGTAACTTACTTGATCGATTACATATCGATTATACATTGATTACTTTTGTATGTCCTGACTCCTATACTAAGTCACAATTGGTTAATTGTGGCAATGGTACTGAGCACAGTTATATTGGGTAAGAGTTCAGTTTTCCTTATGCCTACATGTATTTTTTTCCATTTGTTTAGGTGTTGGATGCTTTGCATGGAATCAGGGAGCACTCTTTTCACCAGCTCCAGAGAATTTGTGAATCTGACAAGGACTTCCGGTTCCCCGAGAGATGGTTGTCGTGGTTTATCTACTAGTAGAAAGCTCAGAAGGCTGAATGGGTAGCGTAACACCTAGCCGCGAACAGGAAACTGAATTTAATTGACAAGTTTTCTGTTTACTGCTGTCAGGTAACAACTGTACCGAAGAAGGCGTTTGCGGACATTTTTAATTAACGTCACATAAGTAAGCCGCATTGTCTTGTCCAGTGTCTGGACAAGTGTCTTGTCTTGGGATCTGTCCACATTTGGATGTCCAGGAGTAGACAGCCATGCCCAACCAGGTCTGTCATCCTGGACGGGACAGTTGACTAGGATGTCATCCTCTCTGACATCATAGTCTGAGAGCTGTCTTACATAAACCACACCACCTTCGAAGGCCTGATTGAGATGTTGCCTTGTGTAGCCATTACCTTCGCATCCAAGCATTTCACTGGGTTTATCTTTGATCAGGAGATCATGCTTTTCCTTGTCATCCTGGAGCTGTTGGAGCTTGGTGATGGATTGAATGGCAGATAAGGGGTTCACCATGAAGAGGATCAGATGGTGGGGCGAAAGCTCATCATTCCCCCTGTTCAACAAAACAACTCCGCTAATACGGGAGGACACTGAGCGAACGCCAGCTACTGCATGTCTGGGCTATTGGAGAGAGCCATAAGGAGGGTGAAGGACTACCGTACCTGGGACATGATTATCCCACTCACTCTGGCAGGCTCTGTCAATCAACTGTGTGCGAACAGCAGCTCATGGGTGAACCACCACAGCCCTCTGGATCTCCAAGGTGATATGCCAGAGTATGAAAACATGCTGAAAAACAGGAGTGCACACTCACTGCAAACCAATCATTGACGATTTTGGTTACATTAAAAAGGTTTTAACAAATAAGAGTTTTATAAATAACAATATTTTTGTGTGATGTATTCATTTGTATATATTTTTGTACTCAGAGAACACCTTTAATGGGTGATGTTGTGTAGGGCAGTGGTTCCCAACTACGGTCCTCAAGTACCCCCAACAGTACATATTTTCGTTGTAGCCCCAGCCAAACACAGCTGATTCAACTTGTCAACTAATTATCAAGCTCTCATTGAGTTGAATTGGGTGTGCTTGTCCAGGGCTAAAACAAAAATGTGTGCTGTTGGGGGTACTCAAGGACCGGAGTTGGGAACCACTGGTGTAGGGATCTGGGGCCAGTTTCAAATTAAGCCTAGTCCTGTACAAAAAAATGAAGCAAAATGAAAATGTCTGCACAACTAGCACTCAGTGTTTGCATAGTCCATTAACCTGGTAAATATATACATTTTTGTTTTCATTTGTAGATATTAATTCTGTGACTTTTGTTTTTATCATAATTTGACCAGGTAAGTATGCTAAGAACACATGCCGATTGACAGCAACGACCTGGAAGATATTATGGCTTGCTGTCTTGCTCAGGGGCAGAACTACAAGGTTTTTTCACCTTGGGGATTAGAACCAGCAGCTTTTTGTTTACTGACCCAACACTCTTGACCCCTAGACTACTCTGCCATCCCAATTTGTAATTGTTTATCATGAATTGCTAGATTATAGGCAAACAAAATACAAATCAGACAGTAAATTAATTCATTTCCTCTATTTACAATTGCATTTAGTCATACACCAGTATCAACATGGGTCAACAGTGTCAATGGCCCCTAAAGTAGATTGTCTCACCTGCTTTGATTCATTAAGGTACACATTCATGTAGTTGTAGAATGAGAAAAGGTCAGGTTTATCTCTGATCTCAAAGGTCAGGTTTGTCTCTCATCTCAAAGGGCAAGTTTCTCTCTCATATCTGCTATTAAAGCCTAATCTCTCCAAACGTTTTCCACTCTAATATCTTTTCTAGTGCTTCTAAAACAGTTACAGACTAACTTGGACTTGGACTTGCTAGTGATGTGTGTGTCTGTGTTTGAGCCTCGGCCACTTGCACTATGAACATCGGAGCACTTGATCTCGGCTAGTGCTCAGGCTGGCAGGGCAGAAGTGTCATGAACTTAACTTTTTTGTATTGTAAGAAAATAATCCACAAACGTGGTACCGGAGTCCCTCGTTGATTTTCCCTGACATAATTAGGCAACAAGCCCCGAGGTGGTGTAATATATGGCTAATATAGATAGGGTCAAGCTTATGCACACTGTATATTGAGAGGACCTGGCAGCAATATGGCTTAAGCAATACCACAAACCCCCCAGGGTGTCTGATGTTATTATAAACTTGGCAGCAATGTATGTAGACAAACATGTATCACACCCGTGGTTTACGGCCCTGATGTTTGTTTGATGATATTTATTGAACATTATTTTACAGGGTAAGTATGACGTAGAACATATTTTCAGCAACAACCTGGGAGCAGTTTGGGTTTAGCTATCCCCCTCAGGGACAGACAGATTTTACATGTTGTCAGTGTTGGGATTTGCTCTAACAACCATTTGGTCAAAGCACAGATGCTCTAACCACTCTATTCTGGCACCCCAATATACCATGGCAGATTAGATTTTAACTAAATGTCTAGGCTTTTGACAATATTACCAATTGTCCATACGAGTATATATATATATATATACTCGTATGTATATATATACTCGTATGTATATATGCTGTATATATATATATATATATATATATATAGATATAGATATATATAGATATATATATATATGTTGTTTCAAAATTTGAATATAAAGCAAGAACATAGCTCTGAATAGATCAAGATTGCATAATACATCAGATTGCACTGTGTTGTTCTGCGATGGAACAAGACAACAACACATGAGCACTGAACCAGGATAAAGCAAGAGATATTAAACAGAATTCCTCTCATGTGAAACAACAACCGTGTCTACGGTCTCATGGCATGATGGCATTGCTCATTCACTATTCATTTTTTCCTCCACAGATTGGATATTGGAACGAAGTTGACAAAATGGCTGTCACAAAATCAGACGTGTTCCCGAACGACACAACAGGAATGGAAAACAAAACTGTCATTGTGACCACAATATTGGTAAGGAACTGTCTGTGATAGTATCCATACAAACTTGGATTAGTTTCTTAACTTCTTGTGTCTACAGAATGGTTGATTGTTGAACGTAGTTGTTTAAGTCTATTATAGCAATAGATCTAAACAATAAATCTACACCTAAAATTCCCCTAAGAGTACTGGTATGTACTATGATGTAAAGCCTACAGACACCTAATGGACTGAACAGTATGTTTTGTTTATTCCCCTCAGGAAGCTCCATATGTAATGCTCAAGAAGAATGCTGACCTTTTTGTAGACAATGACCGATATGAGGGCTACTGCGTAGATCTGGCGGCTGAGATAGCAAAGCACTGCGGCTTCAAATACCAGCTGAAAATCGTGGGAGATGGAAAATACGGCGCCCGAGATGCTGAGACCAAAATCTGGAATGGAATGGTGGGAGAGCTTGTTTATGGGGTAAGAAAACTGATCCATAAAACCCTCTTATATAGATCAGATTTAATTACTTTTTTTGCCATATACAAACTATTCAAAAACCCCTGGAGTTTCCTTTAAACAGGGCCACCTGTAACCCTGCAACAGTAACATGGTATTGTGTCGCCTTCTCCACCCTAGAAAGCTGATATAGCCGTGGCGCCGTTGACCATTACCCTCGTACGAGAAGAAGTCATTGACTTCTCCAAGCCCTTCATGTCTCTGGGTATCTCCATTATGATCAAGAAGCCCCAGAAGTCCAAACCGGGAGTCTTCTCCTTCCTGGACCCACTGGCCTATGAGATCTGGATGTGCATCGTGTTCGCCTACATCGGCGTCAGCGTGGTCCTCTTCCTGGTCAGCCGATTCAGCCCGTACGAGTGGCACACGGAGGAGTACGAGGATGGCCAGATCCAGACTAATGAGTCTACCAACGAGTTTGGGATATTCAACAGTCTCTGGTTCTCCCTCGGCGCCTTCATGAGACAGGGCTGTGACATCTCGCCAAGGTGGGTCTCTAACTGCCTCCTGATTGGGTAGGATTTCACTGGTTGACTGCCCTGACATGGAAATGTATGCCGTAACATCCATCTAGTGGTCCCCAGCTACCACTTAGCTCACTTCATCTCACCGGAAACTGTTCCCCAGGTTGTTGCTTTAAGTTGCAGTTCACTCACAGGCAACTGTAAAATTAAGAAATACAGACACCTACAGTTTATTGCATGGTTTTTCAATTCTCTGTTGCGTGATATCAAACGTTTTTTTTTTATTGCTTTGAATCATCCTCGTGTCCTTGTCCACTTGACAAACAGCATATTATGCAGGCAGATGTGTCTTGGTTTGAAATATCACAGTCCCAGCAGTAATGAATTCGGTGTCATATTAGCGCTCAGCATATAGCGATTTAATGAGGTGCGAGTGCAGCCGATTATGTTAAGCAGGCCTCTTACTTAGCACTAGAGAAGGGAAAGCTAGTCACATGCCTTTCCAGGGAGCTTTGTCATCAAGACATCAACCCTCCCCCTATATCTGCACTCTCTCCGTCATGGCTGTTGAGTCAGGAAGATGAAGTGTGGTGTGGTGTCACATTATTGCCTACGGAATCCTGGAAAGGGAAAATTCCAACATTAAACACAATTTGGGTTGTTTTTTGAGTCTCCCGAGTACATAATTATTAGCAATTTGAGGTGTTTTGGGAAATGAAACTGATGACGGCATTGTTTGTAGGAATTTTTGTGGCCTTTATGCTTCACTGATTGCTCGACCACACAAGTGGCGGGCTGATAAGCTTGTCCTTGTTCAATAGAGCCATGGGACTTGCCTCAACAATGATTCTGTCAGCCACAACATGGTAGAGTAGCCAGATTTACTAATTTTCAATGGCTTTGTAAAGGTAACAGCCTGACGGGAGCTCTTTTTCCACTGTTTTAAGTAAACCTTTCAAAATTGGATGGTGCTAAGTTTTAGGTAGCTCGACTTTTTGAGACTGCGAAACAGTCACTGCTTCTGATGATTGAAATTCAGTATAAAATAGCTATGAATTCTATATATTGTTCATTGCTTACCACCAGTAAATATAGATTTGACCAGTGAAATGAAGAAATGTCCGTATTTGCGTATTGTGAAGAAAATCTCAATTTTGATTGCACTCATTATGTGTTGATATCATCATAACTGACACATGAAGGTAATTAGAGCAGCACTGAAATGTCCCTTTAATGTACAGAATGACATGTCCTTGATATTATTTATCTTGGGGAGCTATGCCTGTTTATTTACTAGAGGATGCTCAGGTTTTTCCTGCTGTCATTACCATGCACATGCAAAGATTTGTGTTCATATTGTCAACATTTCTCATGCGCCATCAACCAGCTATCAGATTACTCTAAGTATCCTTAATCTTGAAAGGCACTTGTAGATGTTTGGTGCTGGGCAGTGAGATTGAAGGAATGTGCAGTTTCATTAACCTTTGACCTTTTGAATGTGACACTATACACTCTGACTGTATTGACGTCAAAATTCCAAAATTGCATGTACTTTAGAGCCGTTATCTAGTAGAGGTTTTGGACTTAAACCATGATCCATGAGATGAATCAGCGACGGCCCACCTGTTGGCTTGACCATCCATTTGAGAAACAGTGATACAACTACGACCGCATGTGTTTATTGTTTTTAATAGATCCCTCTCAGGACGCATTGTTGGTGGGGTGTGGTGGTTCTTCACCTTAATTATCATCTCCTCCTACACGGCCAACTTGGCCGCCTTCCTCACCGTTGAGAGGATGGTGTCGCCCATTGAGAGTGCAGAGGATCTGGCGAAGCAGACAGAGATTGCCTACGGAACACTGGACTCCGGCAGTACCAAGGAGTTTTTTAGGGTAAGAGAAAGGCAGCCGCGTCCATTTCACCGATGACCAAGATGTTTGTGTTTTTTTTCCCCCACCGATGCGTTTCAACCGTGTGTTTCTCTCTCTGAACCCGCAGCGCTCCAAAATTGCCCTATTCGATAAGATGTGGACTTACATGCGGAGCGCAGAGCCCTCTGTGTTCGTGAAAACCACGGCAGAGGGGGTGCTGCGAGTGCGCAAGTCCAAGGGCAAATACGCCTATCTGCTGGAGTCCACCATGAACGAGTACATCGAACAGCGGAAGCCGTGCGACACCATGAAGGTCGGCGGCAACCTGGACTCCAAGGGCTACGGGATCGCCACGCCCAAAGGATCCTCATTAAGGTGGGTGGAATAGTATAACAATGTTGTACCTGATGTTGTTATAGTATCCCACCTACCCTGATGTTGCTTTGCTTATGTGTTCTGGTTTGTATAAGGAGATGAGGTGAAACACCTTAAAATATAAAAAACAATTCTTGCAATTTATTGTAAGTCGATAAATTGCAAACAAATTTAGAATATTTTTGCAACGAAAAAAATTAGATATTTTTTGAATGCATCGTCCATTTATATATGGTTTCTCTATTTAGAATGAATTCAATTGATGACCAA
>JACXGI010000371.1:32634-54455 GCA_016801175.1 Esox masquinongy
TGGGGTAAAATGTTTAAATCATGTAATTTATTACTATTCTAAACTTTCCTGTATATCTTATTCTTTAACATTTGGTGTTGATATAAAATACTTAGCAATGCTTGACATTTGAAATAAATCCTTTCCTATGTTTTTACATGTTCAAGTGGGTGGCACAATAATTACTCTTTTATGTTACTGTATTTGTTTGTTTTGAAGTATTTTGCTGTATTTCTTTCTGCCAAGGATCAGGGCAGGGGTCCACTATATAAAATATAAGGCAGTTTACACTCCATGATGCTCCACAACTGTATTTTAATGTATGTTTTGCTGAGAGGAAAAGAAACATACTTACACATGGTCAAAATGGTTGTTTAAAGATGCCAAATAAGTAATTTTGAGTGCCAAAATGTAGTGCCAGTAGGTTCCATAATATAATCGGTCACTGTCATCCAAGTGAATGTAATCAATACATTCTGTACGTTTTGTAACTAGGTGTACAGTTCAATGGCTAAGACAGTGATATTTCTGCATCTTTTTTCCCTCCGGTATTCAAGTTAACTCCATGTAATTTGCATTAACTTGAGTGTAAAATAGCACCAGATGCATGTTGTTGCTTCTAACATGTTTCATTTAGTCTTATTTTGCCTTTAAAAGTTTGACCATTGCCAATATGCATTTCCATTGTAATGTTGAAGTTAAAGAGACAAAAGGTTTGAGATTGGAAACAGGATAGTATACATATTGTATGAAAAATTATTTCTAAATCTTTACAACCCCTCAATTACATGTACTGTATTCAACAATAATGCAGATGATGAGATAGAGACATGTTTTCTATATTAGACAGTCATAGGATGTGTCTCTAAACTCACATGTTACATGCAAAAAAATCCCCCAGTACCGTGGCTTTTTAGGTAGGAAATTTGAAACAGCTGTTGTATACACGCATCTTTGTTCCTGGCACACGGGGATGGTTTCAGAAAGACCATTGCTACTTTTGTATTTGAATAACCTGACCTTACCTGCGATCACCTCTCACATGTAAAATGAGGCACACAATGTATCATTGGTATCACTGTTTTTTGTTTTGTTTTTGTTATCAGCGATACAACAGTATGTTATCTGATGGACCTCATCGTTGTATATCCAGAATATTCTCACTGACATTTTGTATATGGAATGTGTGCTAACCTGTTTATTTTTGGGACTCTTTCTAAATAAAAAAATGGCTAATCTCTTGTTATCATTCTAGGTGTTGTGTTTTCAATGTCACCACACTGACTTCACAATACGGTAGTTATTGATTCTGTAAAGGCCATCTAAAACTGGGATAATCAATAGTCCTAACTTTGGTTCATACAGCAGAATCTCAAGTCTTTTCCCAACCTGTAGAGCTTCATACATAGTTTATTTAGGTCCCTCCAAAACACACAGCTATGGGGTGAAAACCACATTTCAAAGGTTGTTGAGTACACCGTAAACAAAATGACTTCTGCAATTCATTCTCATCATTTTGATTAATAGCCTATTCCATGGTAATACAATAGATGTATAGGATATTTCATTAAAGGCAGGCTTAATGTATTACTTTCAATCATTTATTACACAATGAGCGTCTTAATTGCTACCCCACTTCTTTCTTGTACATAATAGAATACATTCGGGACATCGTTGAGACAGTGGATTTCGAACAATATTGTTGTGCTCCACGATACCTGACGACCAACCTTTTTCAGGCCAGAGGATTACAAATAACAGATATAAAAATGTTGCAATATACATCCTCCACCACAATACCGTACTAGTATATATCTGCAGGGCTGATTTATCTTCAGGGATGCACATGCACAATACGCCAAGTCAAGCGTGCTGATAAGGTAACTACATCAGCCTTTTGAACAGCCCACTCATTCCTTTTGTTGATAGACTGATAAGTCATGGGTGAGTCTAATGGGGTCAGTTTGTCTATAAATAAGAGGAAAGTGTCTTAGTGCTGTAAGAAGTGCCAGAAGACACAGTCAGCCCTCTGTTAAGTGTTAATGAATGTTGCTCATATCCATGAGAACGACAGACTGCCCTCTGGTCCTGAGAGATAATCTCCTCTCCCCACCGAGGCCGTATGTTCCTCACAACAGTTTCAGGCACATTCATTTTGCAATTCACCTCAAAGTTAATTACATGATATTAAAATAATATTTCTCACCCTACATTTAAAGGTGATTAATATAAACTGGACCATGTGCACTGAAAACAGACCAAGGCCCTGCCACAGCAACTCGATTGGATTAAGGTTAGTATTTTAACTTGGTCTGTCCAAAACACAAATGCCAGCTCCATTCAGTATTCTTTTCCTTATTGAAGCACAGTGACAATGCAGCAAGGGGGGTCTGCAAATATCCAAATGTTGTGTTTGGGTGGGCGTATACTTGATTTATTATTTTTCTTTAGGATCTTGAGGATATTTTGGAAGGTCGTCCACTTCTACTGTATGCCAAGTTACTGTCATGTTAAATGCTCTCCATTTGTAAATTATTTGCCTCACAATGGACTGATGGAGCTCATATCTTTTTGAGATGGTTATATAGCCTTCCCTAGACTGATATGCTTTCACTACTCTCTTCCCGATGTCTGCTCAGATCTCCTTTCCTCTTGGAATGGTGAGTTCTGCATTCAGCTGTATGGATAACACCAACCTGACCAGGGCCCGGTTTCCCAAAGCACTAAGATGATCGAAAGATGCACGTAAAGGCCTCGTTATCTTATCGGTGCGTTTCCGAAAGCATTGTTAGATGAGTGGCACGTAACATTGCTTGTTAACTCATGAGTGTTTCGGATCACTTGTTAGTCCATCGCAACAGGCACGTCCCTGTTTTGGTGAAATAGCGCCTCCCTCAACATGTGAGGAGTGATCGCGAACAGTTAATATAAAGGCAATATTACGAATAAAAATCAATAAAATAGTTTTGACTTAGAGCATGTATTTAGACAAATTATAGAGCCTGATAAGTGCGTGAGTGGATATAAATGTAAATGAATGCAATTGGTCAACTGGCCAAAAAGAAAAACGCAGGTAAAACAAATAATGAAGAAAAATTCAAAATTAACCGTTCACGAGTCTGAATCCTCTCATCGTTACTGGTACCGTCTTCGACGGATAGGAACTGGTGCCTCTACCTGGTCAGGAAGAACATAGGCTACGTAAGTTTTTTGCATTAACACATCGCTATTCTATTAATCTGGATCGTGGATGAATTCCTACCATATCAGATGGTCCCAGGCCCGCATCTGAAAAACCTCTGTATATCGCGTACTGCTCCTATGGAAAAAAAAGTGGTCGGCTCTCGCAGTGGCAGGAAATGTTAACTTGCACACAAGAAGTGATGCCTTTGACGTATCAAACAAAGAGCTGAGGCTGGACAATAAGGAAGTGGCTACTCTCATTTTCTGGATCAAGCAGCGAGAGAGCCAATTTTTTTTTTTTTAAATGAATAAGTTCAGAATGCAACCGAACCTAAGAAAATACGGTTTGGATCAAAAGAAAGCAAATCTAGTAAAAGAGGAGATAGATGCCATTCTGAGCGAACATTGGTGCAGCTGCCTATCCACGATGGATGGAACTCTTGCCATGGAGCAAAACACATTAAACTTCGAATGGAGATGTGACAATTCCTCTGTTAAATAAGTAAGTTAGCTAAAACGCTAGCTATCTAGCTTACCTCACACTTGTTAGTAATTGCCCTATTGGTGTTAATGTGGCTAGCTATACAGACAGAGCAGACATGGCTAACTGTACATCTATCCAGCAGACATTGTTCGCAAGTTTTGCTACTACTACCAGCTTCTAATAACGTCAGCTTGCCAGCAAGGACAATATTAGCTACCTAGAATAACCTTATGCTGTTGTTAGTAATTGGCTATAACCAATTACCAGGCAAAAACAATTGGCCAAGCTAACTTTCTGTGGATGAAGAGGCCAGCTGCAGTCTGTAAATGCTGTTTTGTTAACTAGCCCAGCCAGTAGTACTGTAATCGGAAAACATTACCAGGGCGAGTTTAGACTAGTAGCTGGCTATTCTCACATTTCCGTATGTATGCTAGATCAGATACATTGCGGCAGCTTGCCGTCTGTAGACGTCTGTTCATGCTGTTTGCTTTGTTTACTAATCCAGCTAGTAGTACTGTAATCGGAAAACATTACCAGGGCGAGTTTAGACTAGTGGCTATTCTCACGTTTCTTAGGTATGCTACATCAGATACATTTCGTTTAATTAATTTTAGTATATTGTGGCGAGCTTGCATGAAAGAATAGAGCATTAGACAGAGCCACGTCCGTAACGTGGCACTTACGATGCGCTTTACAAAGAGCGATCACTTGATGGTTTGGGAAACAGGTGCTACATCAGATACATTTCGTTTAATTCATTTTAGTATATTATGGCGAGCTTGCATGAAAGAATAGCGCATTAGACAGTGCCACGCCCGGTGGCACTTACGATGCACTTTATAAAGAGCGATCACGTGATGGTTTGGGAAACAGGTGTAACTCCGTCGTAACAAAGTCCATCTTAAGGCTACGTGCATCGTTGAACCGTCATAAGTGCCACGTTATTGTGAAACCGTTCCCAGGTTTTTTGTCTCTATTTACCAGAGTCCAGACCAAAATATTTCCTAAAGAGCCCTCATTTGATTGGTTCACTTGGTACCCAATGTTTTGCCCACCTGATTCTACTTACCCACTTAACCAATGTAACTTGGGGTTCACTGATTTTTGCATCTGCTCTTTGTTGTTCTTCTACATGTACAATTTCCTGTAAAGTTTAGAGGAAAATAATGTCTAGAGTCTAAACCAACATATGGAATAGATAACTATAAACCTGTTATGTCTGATAAAAAAGATTAAATAATGATGTCACACTAAACAAATCAATAATTGTTCAAGGTACTTTGTAGAAACACAAATTCTGAGAAAGTACTCCTGAAGTTACAGTACTTAATTTTAAAAAGCTAAATCCTGTGTAATATCTAAGAATACAATTCTACTTAAGCAGATATTACAGGCACTCTGTTTTACACTAGTGTGTCTACCCACTCAACTGGAATCGGCAGAGCCATTAACCTTAGGGCCAGGATGGGTGATACATAATAAACCCTGAATAAACCCAAAATGATTTCAAGATGTATCAATCTATCTTAGATTCAGGCTATTTTGAGGGTGAAATATGTCTGTGACTCAAAAAGGACTAACATCAGTTGATGCCAGAGTACAGGAAACATAACACACCCATTTTGAGTCACAATCCAAGGATGCAAATATCATTTTTATTGAAGGGTAGACAATAAAGTCAAAAACCTAGTAACATATAAGCAAACTGTGGGAAATGGGCTGGCTGGGTTCTCCAGATCTAATAAATCTGATTCAAATTATTAATCGCAGAATATAAAAAAAGCGGTGTAACTTTGCAGTGGGACTATTGATGTGTATGCTACTACAAAATACAGTAATGTGTATGTTACATGTGATTATATTAAATGCTAACTGCATTTAATGAGCAGCAGAAAAACACTGGCAGAGTCAATGAGCTCAACATCTTTGCATTATGAATGTCAGTGCGATTGTTTGATGGACTGAGACTGTATTTGTTCTGAATTAAGAGCACCGGTGCGCTATGGTCTGTTTGCTGAGCAATTAGTACAAGATCTGAAGGCCTGCTGAGATGTGACTATGGTCTCGGTTGAGCTATGGATCGTGGTGGTTATTTTCTCATTTTAAAGTGTTTATTTCTGTATTTGTACTTTTAACCTTGCACTTTAAATGTTGTTTATTTCTTTCCTACATTATGTCATGTAGTGTTTTGTGTTGACCACAGGAAGTGCAGTTGCTGCTATCGGCGGAAGCCAATGGAAATCCTAATGAAATCCTGTAGAACAAGCTCGACTATTGGAACCCAAAAATGTCTGTTGCACATTATGATCTCATTGCTTTTAGAATGATAAACCTGGCTATTTCAATATTTGCCATCTGGGACTAGTGACAGTTTTTTTTGTCAAGGCCAGAATGTTGATAAACTATAATTTCTTTACTTTATAAGCTGAGCAACGGGTGCTTGACTATCTGCGAATCTTCCAAAAGTGTTGGAGAACACTATAATGTCAAAAGGCCTCCGCACATGCAGGTGTTTTCATGCGACAGACATACTGTATTATTTAGTTTAGCAATAACAAGACCACTGACTCACTTAATGAGCTGTTCATGTCTCGATCATGGACTCTCCCAGCTGCCTAGGGAGCTGCTGTGCTAAGGCACGGCTGTTATCAAAAATTGGATCACAAAACAGGAATTGGCGAATATGGCTTTTGAACATTTTCAAATGCTTTACAACATCAGAAAATGCATAAACGTACCTTTTTTCTTTCTATTTCTGGAATTGAATCCTTTAAAAATAGTAATAAATAACAACTTTTGCCACCCCCCCTTCGCGCACACACACACACACGTGCACACACATACACATACACACACACACACACACACACACATATTTTGACATACCCTATGTTTAGCAGAACTGACACCAGAAGGGCAATCGTTGGAAGCAAAACAGTTGTAGTCAATAGCGATTGCTTAAAATAATTTGTTATTTTTGTTCGACTCACGAGACACAGCTTTCTGCTTTCACATCTCACCACCACTTTAACCTTGATTGAAAGAGTAGATTGACTTTTTAAAAGTGAGCTCACTTTAGTCTTTTGTCTTCCCGGCTCCTTCAAATGAATAATCAACATAATCATTATGTCACAGCAGTGGTAGCTCCACCAAGGCACACATTTCCACAGAGAGCCATTGTGTAATCAATAGTTTTTATGGTCCATTAGGTGTGCCAATCTATGCGTATAGTTGCGTCCAAATCAATTGTTCATGCATGTGGGTGAAACCAACGTTGTTGTTAATCGGTATACATTGTTAATATCCTACCCACTACCAGGCAGTGGGGGTGATGACAATGAGGATGACAGCAGGGCTGCCCTAAAGCTGCCAGATCACATAGGAATCATCCGTTTCATGGGATTTGGGTGCATTCTGTTTATTTATTCAAATCCAGTTCTTTCCCAAATTCGTGCGACAGAATTTCCAAGAGGTAACTGTAAGTTGATCTAGATAAGACATACTGCTAATTTACATAAATGTGAATGTATGTAAAACATCTGTGTATTTTGCCCAATGTAGATGATGTACATAAACATTGGCAATAACCAAAAGCTTCCGGTTTAGCAGTTCGGGAGACAAATGAGCCTGCTGAAAGAAGCCACAACAGCTGAATGCCCATGTATCTTCAACCTAGCACATTTTACCGCTGAAAACCGAATATCGAAACTTCACTGAGAGGGTTTCTTTCACGTTCACAACGTTCAGTGGTTGCAATATGAAGCATTTTCTTGTTTCATCACACACCAATTGAAGTGGAGCTAACTTTGTGCTAATCCACTATCACCCACTGAAATTGGTAACATACAGTTTCAGGGTGAGATTAACTTTTGTTCACCCCCTTCTACACTACAGGTTCACATATTCTTGGAGTGATGCTTGAGTTAGCTATGAAGTGAGCTACTCTACTGCATATTGTCTCAGCTACAGATAGTGGTTCTTCATATGACCAGTAAAATCCTGCAGCTACAGGATGTTCATGTTCAGTCCATAATGTTTCTTAACTGTTGGCTATGCCAATATCTTGTCAGTATTAGTCTACATGTAAAGTGGAATAGTGTTGGCAAACTAATCAATGTTAACAGAGTTAATTCATATAAATAATGAAACTGATCATCATTTCCTGCAGTGCAGTAAAATGATCAGTAAGAAAAGAACGATCAAATTAAGTTTCAACATTTGTGTGTACTGTAGCTACAATAGAACAATACAATATTAAGTTAAATATTAAGTCATTTTTATTACTTGAAGTGAAGTAAAATGCACAAACATTGAATAACATATTGATGTGTCATGATCCAATTAAGCACCAGAAGATCCTCTTGGGAATGCTAGTCACGGTGGCCTGCAAAAACAATGCAATTCGACTATAGAGCTGGCCCACATGTTCGTGTCCAAAGACAGAAACCCTGTGAACTGACACAACCAGGCAAATGTTGAATTATTTGTCACTTACATCAGATGGTAATATGTATGTTTTGAAACTTTGCTCTGAAAAGTGCAAACAGCAATGACCATTTGTAAAATTACATCTAGTTTTACAATGTTGAACTGATCCACTCTTGTTTGACTGCTATTTTTTGTATATATAACTGAACGGTGAATCTCAATGCGTGTATAATTCCATTGCCAGGAAAGACTGATGATTGATTGATGACGTACACAAGCATTCTCTGGTACTCATACTGCTCAATCAATCAGTCAATTTGCTGTTGTCAGGTAGAATATGCATGTTAATTAGCATTGCAACCTGATTACACATTTCCCTAACGCCAATCAATTAGTCATGTGAAGGTGATTTTTAACATGCCAAACATCCTCAACAAAAAATAGTCCCCAATCCTCAGCAAAAAAACATCCTCAAAAAATATCTTGAAATCTTTATCTTTAAATATCCTTATGAAAACAAATATAGTAGATACATTAGAAACTTTAGAAATGTGGCTTCAATAAATTGGACTTTAAAGTGAGAGTATCTTTTGGTAAGACTTCTTTCATTTCATGCTGACACCACCCCAAAATGCAACTCAGAAGTTGACACTTTGTTCAGATCTGACAATACTGACATCTGATTTGTGGAGCTGTTTGACATTGTCTCTGATTAAATATTGATGTCTTGAACTTCATTCATCATTTCTAGGACTGACACAGAATATTGAGTCAAATTTGTACTATTTTACTAGAAAAACAACAAGTATCATTTGAGACGGATTTTACTTTTTTTTTACTTTTTTGTGCAAAAAAACTCTGTAAAAGATTACATTTTCAATGCGGTTATGACATTGTAAATGGATATAAGATCAATCAGGTCCGTATGTACAATTGATATTGTCATGCAATATGTCCACCTCTGTCATATCATTAATCACAGAGATTTATATAACTGTCTCACAACCTGGTGGGCAGAATGGTCATTTGATTTAATGCTTTTTTCTTTTGAGCCAATAAAACCTATTCATCCGTTGTGGTCCTCAACCCCCTTTATGAACCTTTTGAGATTTGGGACAGTCAGGCGTCACAGTTTGCAATCTCTGTGAGTGAGGTAAAAACATATTTCTGAGGCAGCTATATTTGGTTTGTGTTTTTTCTTTTTGTAAAACAGTTATCCCCTGGCTCAGTTGTCATGGCAACAGCATTAGCTGGGTTCTCATGTCCTAGCTAGTACACCATGTCATTTCTTTCTGTACATTGGCACTCCTAAGTACTATTCTTTTTTTGGTGGGGGGGGGGGTTCCAGCATGCAATGTACCGTCATAATTTGCTGAATTCATGTGTAATGACCAACCGTGTCATTCATCAGAAGAATAAGTGTGTTAGTGTAGGTGGATGGAAGGGATTCAGCGCATATTAAATGCTCCTTTTACAGTGGCTCAAGTATTTCCATGGAAACAGGTCATGACAAGGTTTTGGTCTAATTTAACTGTACTGTAGACTAACGGCACTCGTCTCCACACCCTGAAACTGAGGTGCAGGATATACTGCCCAACCAATGTGACACAGGAATTCGATAGCCTATGTAAACAGTTTTTGCCTGATTTAACTTTAGCTGGCAAATGTCTGGAAGCAGGCTGTCCATACCATACCCATGGATAATAGGCTAAAATTGAGTCAAACTCGCAACAGAAATGTAAATGTAGTGTCTTTATGTAACAGTCATCCGGTACCCACACCCACTTTTCACTCTGAAAAGTAAACACATAGTTTTTCAGCAGTGTCACCCTGGTAGTACCAAAGATCAGTATCTGAGTTAATTTGGCAATTGGAAAAAAGCGCTACTGCATTGCGAGCCCTCAATCAAACCTCTGCCCGTGGCAATACGTTAGCAGTTATTCCGAAGTAAGGGCCAGTCATGCTGGGATTATTCAGATATGTTATACACATGTGGAAAGTTCCCATCAGAAGACAATCATGCCCAAAGCATTGGATGTAGTGTAGTAGAAATCAGAAGATAAAATCTTGATCCTGGCACCGATACACAGTATTTCTCAAAATGTCGTTGAACAGGGGGAATGTTGGTGTCTGCTTCCCAGTTTTACACGCTGATTTGGTTGTCATTGCTGGCTGAGCAATAAAGGAATCATCTGTCTCATGAGGTTGTGTGATATATGGCACTGATCTGATGGAGGGGATGATTAAAGGGATGGTATAGGGGGTAACAGAAAGGATGTGCCTAACCTATGCTTAGGAGAACAGAGAATACCAACAGATATCATTCAGCATAACTGTTAATGTGCTTATCTAATATCCCCTTTTATTGTCTGAATTGGCCCATGGGGGCCTCAAGTGGACCTTCTTAATGTATATACGTGTTTGTGTGCTCTGTTGGTTTCACTCCAGTTTTGCTGTACTGGCTGGTTTCACGTCTCACCTTAATGTTTTTACTTTTTTAGATTTTACTCCAAGAAGTAGTTTAAGAAAATACCTTGTTAGCAGATGTCTTTGGGCAACTAATCTCAGCTTGTAAAATATAGTTTCATCACAATTTCTTACCTCTCTAGCTACAGTACAGTGAATAACAACAGAAAACACATACTTTTGAAGTAATATAATATTAAGATGATCAAGAAGTCACATTCTGTGCCACCGACACACTTTCTGTTCCTTGAAACAGTTGAGAAATGGGATGACTACAGATAAAACACAAGTAAAATATAACGTAGATACCCAACATGAGTTCTACATCGAGTCCATACAACCAGCGTCAAATATACATGAACCAAGTCTTCTGGAAAACATTCCCTGCTCCTAATTGCAATTCAGAGTTTGTACTCGGTGGCACACAGTACCTGGCTAGTTAAACTGAACGACACCTCAGAAGTCAGAAAAAGCAGTCGACATTGTGATACACGAAGGAAGCCGTGAAATCGGTGGTGTAATGATGAGTCAGACAGAGGATGAGTAAACAACATCAGTAGCCCATCAGTGTGAGGAGTAATGCCTCAGCATCTGACAGGGTGGGCCGCGGTGCGCCACCATCTGCCACAGGGAATGTTGTGGTTTCTGTAGAATTGAAACCATTTATGGCCACCGAAGTTGATGGGGAGGGATTTTATCGACGTTGGAAAGCTAAACTACACACGGCTACCGTAGGTGAGAAGTGGATTTCCATTTCCTTTCCCACAAACCACTTTCTGAGATCCATTTCCCTCCAGATGCCACTCCTGCAGATCGAGTTGGCCTTGTTCGGTGCATCGAGGGAGACTCAATGTCTGGGAAGATGGATTTTCCATGTTCAGGGAGGACTGCTGAGATTAAATCTTTCATCAGAACCGAGAGCTTTGATTTATGTATGCAAATGGCTTCGGCTGGCTGGCTATTCATACTAGCCACCTGCCCGTAGAGCCTGTGTGTGTGTGTCTGTGTACGTTCTTGTGTGTCGTGTCTTAAATTTTCAACCATATGTGATTCCCCATGTGGGGTTCTAAAGAATGTTTATAATAATAATCATTTATTAGATTTGTATATGGATTTTCATATTACAAGAAAACATCCATTTTATTGTAAATAAACCAGTTATGCAGTGTGTATCCTGTGTATATATAGTGATCAATGTCTAGAAATATGGGTAGGTAAAGATGTTTCTCAAGGCCAGCTTTAATTGCCCAAATAGTCTGAACAGCCGTGAAATTGCTAGGATGAGAGTTCGTGGCGTGTTAATGTTGTGCATGAGAGGAAAAGGCACAGTCCCCCATTGTTCAGCATTGGGTCCTTGGTTCATAAAACAGTTTGGTGTGGCTTGGTTGTTGGGGGCAGGGAGGTTCACAGAGGAGATTAGAAAAAACAGGTTGGCAGGTCCAATGCTATTTAGGGCTTCGGAGAGGTAATCTTACTGTGAAATATTTGATGGACAGGAAAGCCAGTGGAGGTCAGCGACCATGAAGGTGTTCTGGGCAGATTTATTTTTGTCAGGATCTTTGTAGCATTGTGAACGAGCTGTAATTTCTGTTCATACAGGCGTGACACATTCTTTACCTTTTTAATTTTTACCTGTTTTTCTGGGCAGTTCCCCAGAGTGACAGGCATGATTATCACATTAGAAATATGGTTGAATCAGTGACAAAAAACATAAAACCTGCAGCATCTCTCTCACCGTTCTCTTGTTACTGGTATATTTCTAAATGTTCTCATTTACCAAGTGTATTTTCATCAAGCTTTAGCTCGATCCACCCCAGATAGCGGTTAACATATGGATGGTTTGGTGGCCATTCTCCAAGCCAAGTCGCAGCATAAGGCCAATGCTTGGCAGGGGACTCGACACTGTTGACCATGTTGCCATGGCAGTAAGGGCCACTGGCCTCTTCGGGGTTTAGTGCCTCTTTCTGTTTTCGCCGTCGTGAATAGACTCTGGGGAAGAGCATTGATTTTACTTCAGCGTGATCTAATTCATTTACTGTGGGTTAGGAGTCGGCAGTGTCCGCCTGTGGGATCGTTTTCATACAACCCCTGACTGTGCCTCCAGCCGCCTGTGCGCAAATGTACCAACGCAGTGTGGATTTGTTGTCTTTATCCACCGATACGCAGTCAAATGGTCTATTACATTGTCCTTGAAATTACTGCCATTAACGCCAATCTGTCCATTTCCCCTTAGCTGTACATGCAGACGTGTGAACCAATTTGTTACAGGAGGAAAATAATCCTTGAGAAAAAAGCAAAAATGTGAATTAATGTTGATGGAAATTAATGTGTCTCCCTTTGAAGGGTTTTACACATTTGCAATGGAATACCAGTCTAAACATTGAGTGCCACAACTTGTGAAGTACCTTCGAACCTGAAACACAAACGTTCTGTATATATTTAAAATGTCCTATGTTGCAGGAATGTTCTCCTGCAACACAGTGGTTCAGTGTAGATCCTACATCTGTATACCGTAGGTGCATCTGGTCCAGAGGTCTTGGGACATGGTTCAGTCTCTGTTTTAGTCAGATCGCAAAAGAAGACCTATTCGCTTTAAAACAACACAAATGTTTCTTGCTGTCTAAAATATCACCAACAGCTCAGTTCACCATCAATCTACTTTGCGAAGAGCGACTACTGTGGTACTCACTGGAACACCTAAGCACATGTTTCCTTTCTACAGTGTCTATAATGTAATCTCGGAACACATCCATCCAGAGGGAAACACGTATTGACGTTCTGCCGTTAAAGTACTGGGTTCACCGTGGGTCTTCTCATCCTGTGGCTTAAGTGAAAAGCTTCAGGCTGCACTGTCTCCCGCCTACCCAGCAACCCAACACCCAGCTGGGTCTTGGGGACGCTTCACATTGCTACGTCTTCATTTCTCATCTGGACAGCAGGCCTCATGGAGGGCAAGCTAACAACGCCATTTACATTTATTAATGGGGGACATGATTCATCTCTGTGTCCGCACTTCTTGTTGCCACTGTTTTGAGGGGATCTACAATGACAATGTAACTATGAACACAGAGATTGTATTGACACGTTTTTTTAAAAACATGGGAAATGAGACAAAATGTAATTTCCTAGGTCAATCAAATTATTTAGGTGGATGTTCACAACAGGTGTGCGACATTTTGGTACAAAACATTTTGTCCATTATTCAAAAATCATGTCACACATCTCAGAATAATTAATGCTGAAAATGGTACACTTATCATTCAATCAATATAATAAAAAAAAACATGCAGTTTAAAAGGGCCATACGACTTAGACCCGCCCCCCCAGACTTCTTGCCAAACCCCAATAAAGCTTTTATCTCTTATCTGAAAGGTTGAATGAAGTTCCTTGTGTTATGTTAGCTTTCTACGCTTTCAGCCTAGTGGGTCCTTATTTGTTTACGCTTTGATTTTGTTAGTACCTTTGTCATCAACTTTGGAATGCCTAACAATATTACATATTGATGTTAGAATCTAACGCTAATATATAATATTGCATAAAACCTGTTAGCATGTATTCAAACCACATTATGTATATTTCTAATTTAAGCCTGTGGAGAGTAATCTTACATTTAAAAAAAAATCAATTTACGCAGACAAAAATTGAATTCATTACTCATTAAAATAATACTGAACCTGCTGTTTGTCTGTGCTGATAGAACAAGCCACACTAATATCCATGCACTCCATCTTAGGTTCACCTACACCTGCCATTGCATATTTACATTGTTCACCTGTAGCCGATATCCTTATCCACAGTGACTCGCGAGTGTGTGCATTCATTTTCATACTCTCTAGTTCATCATACCCATTCTTATCACCAGGATAAAGAATACCTGCAAGGCATGTTTGTTTACCTCAATTTTATGAAATATAGTCTTGTAATCATGAAATCTACTAGCATTTCCAAACCTGTATGTTGACATTGGAACATAAATACAACAGCGATGATGCAAAGTATCTCGATCCAAGCAGAATCTGGTGTTGAATGCGGCATTGCTAGATTGCCGTGTTGCCAGTGCTGTTGACCGTAATAGGGCCTGCAAGGCGTACAGCGTTCATCTATTTGCCCTTTTGATCTATCGCCTCCCGTCAGAGATGTCAAGGCCTATTTATCAACAGGGCCTCAGTCTTCAACTGGATGTTTTGTTTACACACATTGCTTCAGATAAACTGGACCCATCTTCCGTCCATATAGGTTTACTGAAGACTTGCTGATGCCACACTGTTCACTGTTCCACTGAGCCATTTGATAGGAGGCCGTGTCAAAAAGGAGGCTTGTGAATCTTTAATGTCACATTTTGAGGGAAAACACTGATTTTATTTTTTTACTGTATGTCTGCAGTGAGGCATTATTTCATTTGTGGATTTAATGTGTTAACTCATCCAGGAAACATTTTGTCAATGTCAAATAACCCATTTTTAAGAATCTCACCAGATACCTATCAACATCAGTGTGCAATTACTGTAGGATACATCAAATGAAGGCATCTTTCAATATGAAACTTAAAATAGGTTGGATCTATATGGGTGCCCAAGTATTTGGATTGAACTAGCTTTTGTGAATAATTACTGTATCTTTCAGCAACAAAGACAATCGTGGACCTGGACTCACAGCATGGACAGATCACATCAGCTTGAAAGCTAAAATAAATCCATGCCTCCACGTGGAAGACCTACTTTGAAGCCATGTTCTCCATCTGGATCAGGAATGGGACAGAACAGACAGTGGCGACAGGTGCTGCACAGAAATGCTTCTCTTCTATCTCCTGTCCACTCTGAGCTCCCTACGGCCTTCTCTAGCTTGTCACTACATCGACATGCTGTCATGTAATCAACCATCTCTTTCTCACTACAGTATATTTAATCCTGATTCCTCATTTCCCCAACCACGTCTCTCTCTGCCATTGGTAAATCTAGACAAATAGTTCCCAACATCTCACTCCATGTAATCCAGATGCCACATTTCACACTCAGTCGATTAACATCTCCAATCCTTTTCATACCTTTACATCTTTCTTTCCTTTTTCTCACTTTCACTTTCCCTCCCTCAATCTCTTCCAGTCAGCTCCTCTTCCTCTCCATCTCTCCCTCTCTCACTCTGGAAGTGCCCACACACATTACGGAACTCTCCAACATCTGCCTTAAACTCATTCTGGAAACTGAAGAAGAAAGTTAAGTGGTAAAGTTGCTCTGAAGTTCCTCTCCAGTATAGTATTGAATGTCTTTGCTCCGAACCTCCCAATCCCCCCCCCCCCAACCGTATCCCAGATCCCTTGCAGTCTGTGCAATCATCGCTGTCATTACACGGTCGGATGGGCAAAGATTGCCACTGGCGAACAGGGGGAGAAAGGCAAACATCGAGATCCAGCTGAGTGTGTCCACTCTCAGAACATGATGTGCTCATTTTAGATTTTTCATAGAAATCGTGCTAATGTGATGCAATATAGGAACGGATCTTTGTTAAACGTTGCATCTTAACCTAGCGGTCAGACGGGCTGCAATGTATAACTGACATTCTACAGACTCATGGCAAGTACTCACATGTTGTGTTTCGTAAACTTTAAATTTCCTACAAGCGTCTTGCAATACTAACCATTACACATTATTTTCAAATCGAACAGAAGCTTGGACAGCAGCTAAAGGGGGGCGATGGTGAACATGTTAATCCCCAACCCTTGCCCAGAATATCTAGAGGCAATGTGTTCTTTGTGTATTATAACATAGCAATTGGATTACTTAACAAGCTGTCTTGTCTCCACGGGTAACTTGATGGAACTGGGTAACTTGATGGAATTGCATTCACCTTTAGTCCTCTTCTAAGTGAATGTGAGTCACGATCAGTGTTGGGGAACGTTTTCAAAGTAACTAATTACAGTTAGTAGTCACAGTTCCCATAAAGTAACTAGTTATGTTACTTAGTTACATGCTATAGAAAGTAAGGCGTTAAGTTACTTAGTTACTTTAAGATAAGTAATTTGATTCTGTATCCACATGTTGGTCACAAATGCCCAAAAGGCAGAGATTTAATGGGACGTTGTATACTGTAATAATGTAGTCAGGTGTTACGTAGTCAGTGTCTCTCAACAGCATATAATATTAAGCTATCAATCATTATTCAGCAAGAGTGACCAATCCTACAGTATTAGCTCAAGTGATCATATACCATAATGCCAAATAATATTTGCGTTTAGTTCTTTAATCAAGAATCTCTTAAATCAATAAATTATTTAGTATTGCAAGTGCCTCCACATTTTCAGGACATGCTTATTATACAGCCTATATGTGCAGACTACAATACTAGATAGATCCATTCTGGTGAACAATGAGGAACAAAAATAACAAATGTAGCATTGTACACTGATAAACATACCTTCTCAAAAAGAAAACAGCAATTTGAAATCTCTTTGCAATAATCTGCATAATCCATTAATGTTCCATGACTTTATTCAGAGGTGAATAATTACTAAATCTGTTTTTGAAATGATTCAGAAAAATCGTGTTTAGAAACAGAACATGCATTTAGATAATTTACTATAAACTATATTTGACAAAAGAAAATGTTTCTCTGCTTACATAAATGACCACTATTAAACCACTATTAACACCTCCCATATACAAATATAATGTGGGCTACATAACGTTTATTAACGGAATGAAAGGGTACTCTGGTGAATCCCAAACAAGCCCCGCTGTCGTATTGCCTTTATTTAAGTCCTCTCCTTAATCATTTGTTGTTAATATTATTGCTCTGAAGTGGCAGCTACGTGTTCATTCGGATTAAACAATCGTTTGTCTGGAAATAATGGAGCATGATTCTGGATCAACTTTGGTTGTCCAACAGAGGATGAATTCTGGTCGAACTTTGGTTGTCCAATAGGTAAGTTCCCAACAGGCAAGTTGATCCCAGCAAAACACAACAGCTACCGCGGTGATTGGTTATAACGCGAGGGTAATAACGATGTAGTCGAAATAGTGAACTGCTTCCCAAGCCAGAATCACAAAGTTCGCCCGAGCTCAGCCTTCTACTGCACAAATCGCTAGCCGACACTGCATATCGTTTTGAAATGAACAGGGGCTGGGCAAGTGACTTTGGTATGTGTATCATGTCCTTTATCTGGAGGAGCTGGTGCTGCCATCTTGGCGTCCTTTGTTGCCACTTGCTACTAGACAAAATTAATGCTTCGTAAAACTTCGTAGGTTGCACTGAGGGAAATTGAGTAACACGTTATTTTTTTGAAAAAATAATTTGTAAGGGATTACTTAAATTAAATAACTAACGCATTACGTTACTTATTACCTTGTTGCCTTTAGTCTGACTACTGTAACGCGTTACAGCAAAGTTGCTCCATTGATTCTCCCACAATACGACTCAGATTGTGGGAGAGGCAGAGGTATTATCCCAATTGCAGAGCGGGTAGAAGTTCATTTCAACTAAAGACCCACGACCAGGCAAACAGCGTGGTCAAATGTGAACAGGCAGATGTTGAGCAAATCTAGAGCAAAAAATATAGAAATAATATACATGACAGTGTAAACTAGCAGCAATTTTAAAGAGAATGATGAGGAATATGAACAATATGGGTAGAAGTATTGAAATTATAGATATAGCAAGTACAGCAATAATATACATAACTATGTAAACAAGCAGGCAACATCCAAAATAGAAGTGCATATGTCAAAACGGCTCAGATGAAGGTACAGACTAGGATAAGCTAAATTGTAAACACGGAAGGCATGCTAGGATCAAAGAACGCTAAAAGCTAGAAAGCTGTCACAAACTCTTGAAAGGGCTTAGAATTTCAGTGATTGGGAGCTTGGAGGAGTGCTGCATTTGTTGTGATTGGGATCTGGAGGATCTTGGGATCTGGAGGCTGTATGTCGTCTTGGTGATGTGTTTGAGACATGGAACTGTGAACAGACCTTACAGATATGGCAACGAGTGAAACCTCAAGTCTCCTCTCCCACATCCCTTGTACCTTTCTTATGACCACAGCATTTTCCACAATTGCAAATTTTATTCTGATGTCCATCAACGAAAATGAGCCAGCTAGGCGAAATAACCTATCTTCACAAAGCTTGTTGTGGTCGAAGTACATGCTCACCTCGATGACATCACTGCCGAAAAACAGAAGCTGTGTATGGTGGCTATATGAAATAATTCACTAGTGCCAGTTTGAATTCAAGCAATTCCACCGGGTGTTTCGTCAGTGTACAGTTTAAAAAATCGATGCTACCGCGACAGATGACTGAATGTAGTTTGAAGTGTTTTGGAGTAGTTTTCCTCTTGCAATGCAGCTTTGCGATAGCGGTACGAACTGTTTCCATTCATGAATTTGTACGGTGCTAATAACGCAAATTACACACTGGGACAGAACTGAATAATTAATTGTTTGAAAAAATTACTACGTGCCTTCAGGAATGTCTCTTGCTAAGTGGACTTTTAGAAAAATGTGAATTTTGGACGAACTATCCCTTTAAACGTATGTAGTACTCTTTAGATATGGTTTCAACATTTGCTTGCTAACAACAGTTGGTCAATAAGGATCTGTCTGCTTGTATCACGCATGTGCAAAAGTGTTTTTTATCTTAAACAGTTTAAACTCAGTTATTTTGCTGTTATTTTGATTCTAACAAGATCACAACTAAACAAACCACTGCTACAAGCAGTTGGCAAAATACATTTAGAGGAATTACTCTTGAACGTATTTTATAAACTGGACCAGAAGAAATGTAATATTTTTTGCTTTACAGATTCATGGTTAAACAAGGACATTAACATACATCTCCCTGGGTTCTCTCTGCTGCGCCATGACTGCCTGGCAAACTGAGGTGGGTAGGTATTATTCTTTTTGTAAAAAACAGCTGGTGCACAGCTATTAATGTCATACAGTATAGATGTCTCGACATTTTACTTGCCTGAGTTACCATCCCACACAGTAAGCTGCAGAAGATATTATCTAGCAAGATAGTTTTCAACATTTGTTTTAGCTGCTGTCAATATTCCACCCAAAAAATGGCCCTCCTTGCCCTCTCTGTATATATTCACAATCCCTTTTCCTGCTTCCTGTGTACTAGACAAAACTCAAAGACAAAGAAGTTCTCTACTGAAGTGGATGCTAAGCTACAGGTCTGTTTCATGTACACAGACTAGATAATATTGCCATGATTCATCCAGTAACATCCACAACTTCACCACAGCAGTTACTGGCTTCATTAATAAGTGCCTTGATGTCGTCATCCCAATGGTCATCATGTACATAAATTAACCAGAAGCCGTAAAAGCAACATCATCCGTTTTGAACAAAATTTCGCAGGTGCTGCATTAAAGGAGCAGGACAGAAATCAAGCTGCTTACCTGTACATAATATCCCGCTATGACATCTGATGAACCATGAAATAGTAAATACTGTACACTTTGTGTAAATAAGAGTCATGCCTGAGAGAACCTATGTACCTGAAAACTACTGTATGTGATCTAGTTTTCTGCAGCTGATCACATCAAACAGGTAAAAGATTCACTGTAGTTACATAGTCATCTGTCTGAAATCTCTTTCCAGCTGAAAAGTTCCACCTTGCAAAGAAATGCTTGTAAAACATGGATACGAGTGACATCCAATCCTAACCTTAAAACTGTATTTTTGGACGAGTTTGGCGATTTCAGTAGGGTGATCATGGTAATGGAGCGCTGTTTTAACATTTGGGTTGGATGAAAAACTGGGGCACCAGGGAATGTGCAGACCTGTTGACACATTCAACATTACCCTGACTGTGTCGTAACACTGACTAGGTTAGAGTAGTAGTAGGTTAGAGGGAATACAAGGCAATGGTGTGAGAGGAGGCGGGCCTGACCATAGCACTGAACTCAGTAACCATGATGCTTTCAAGGGCTAATGGCTCACATCAACGCGTCCTCATCCCAGACACTCTGGACCCACTCAACACTGACCTCTCCCAGATGGACAAGAGGAATTCACGTTAGCACAATGTTGGCTGATACATTTGTTTTTCAAGTTAATCTCACAAATTGCCACGAGCCTGAAAACACCCATCTCCACTACTCAAGCAAATATGTAAGATGTTTAAATCAACAGGAGATATACTTAACCTGCATGGAAAAGAAGGCACTGTCCCTCATGCACAGGGATGTGGATGCTTGTGAGATAGAACAATTATCCATGAATCACAGTTAAATGCTTTCAATATACACCCCTAACCCTGGTAGATAAATCTAACATGACACACACAAAGCCTTGTATTTCTGTTTGACCCCAAGAAAAGATCCATGTTCCCTAACCTTATTAACCTATTTTTTATGGCTTAACTTAAGCTAGCCCTAATGCCTTACCCTAAACCTAACTCAGAATGCCTAAACATTCCCATTCAAATTTCTATTGCCACTTAGCTTAAACCTAACCCCAAAAACCAAACACTACATCTAAACCTAACCACAAACCATAATTCTTCCCCTAACTCCAATTTTAACCTTAACCCATAACCTGACCCGTAAGACAAAATTAGCCTTTCATCCTCAAGGGGACCAGTGACATGTCCCCCCAGAAGGTCAAATTTGGTTTATTTTACTATACTTGCAAATATTGTTTTGTCGCCACCAGGCTAGTAAAGCCTGTGCAAACACGCACGCACGCACGCACACACACACACACACACACACACACACCAAACCTTTACAAACACACACAAAACTAAACTGATGTTGTGTTTGTCCTTTGGGTTACTCATAGGGTATTAAAGTCTCTATCCTGAACCGCTGCCAAAGTTTGTGATATTATTCAACTGATGGGAAAATAAGCGGCACCTTCACAGTACCAATTCCTTTGTTGTTTTACATGAATAACATGACAGGGCACTTGTCATAAACATTTTAGTCTGAAAGATAAAATATTTTGAAAGGTATGGACAGGGCCAAGATGTTCTCACATGTGGTTGACCTACATACTCTAGATATTATGAATCCAACAATGTACTGTAGAAGGAACAATGATTTACCTTGGTACTTTGAATCCACCAACGTAAAAGGAACAAAGCTTTTCCTGTGGAATCCAGTTTGACTTCAGATTGTACTGTACTTTTTATTTTCCAGAGTGGATTGACTTAACCCTCAAGACTGAAATATTTATATTTCCTTGTATTATAATCTGTCATTTTTGGAATTAATAACAATGGCATTTGGTAGAATACAAAATGTACAATGCCTCAGTGGACCCAGGTCTGTAGAGAAT
>JACXGI010000371.1:54555-78833 GCA_016801175.1 Esox masquinongy
CACAAATTAAGGACTCCCTGTCTCAACAGCACTGAGTCAGATTAGATAATTACAGAACATCAAAAAAACGTCATGACGTGTTATGCTGGAGAAACACCAGTGAGCCCCCCCCCCCCCACACTCAGTTGGCCTCCAAATGTCCACTCCTCTGTTCTCAAAGGTACAGCGTGTGTGTGATGGGGCTCAAGTTGGCTCCTGGTTCTAGCGTATCTTCATCTCAGCCATCTGACTCCACAGCCATGTCGGGCCTCTGGCCGTGACTGTGGAGGGTGTGTGTGTGTGTGTATGAAAGTACACGTTGCGTGTTTGCCTCATTTGTTCTTCCATTTGTTCTTTCCGTGATGATAAAATATATGGCTGATATATGTGGTATGGCTTTTAGCTATAATACACACCTCAGGCTAGGTGTATAGTACAGTATATCCTCTGTGATCCCTTTTGTTTTTCAACATGGAACAATAAACACAACAATGGAAATGTTTCCTGTTACCTCATATCTAGTGGGGAGACATTTCATATGCTTGAGAGGAAGTTTGTCCCAGAGGCCCTGATTTGTATGATAATAACCCTTTATGATACTCGGAATGGAGGCTGAAACACAACACCGAGGCATATTTAAATGATCAGGACAAGAAAGATCTTGGCTGTAGGTGTCAATCAAAGGCTGCTTAGAATGTAAAGTCAGTCATACATGTCACAAAGAGTTGCATGGCACTCAGAAAGCCAGAGTATTTGCCTGATCCATTTTTAACGAACACTCGTTGAAAATGGAAACTCTGGCGCTAAACTGGGCTTTGAACAGCACCCTTAATGCTCGAGGGCACGCAATGCACATATTGTCCTCGGCACAGCTAAATTATGTGCTGCTGTCATTTATGTATAAAATATGAGATTACCTTTCAATGTATTTTACTCCCCTCTAAGTGTGTTCTCTTATGCAACTGCGGGGATGTGATGTTGAAAGTCATTGAAAAAAAAAAAGCTTCTTTCCATATTGTTATTTGATTTTGCATCTTTTAGTCCTGTAGTAGACCTAATATTAAAGTTAAAGTAGGGGACAGTGGCACGGAAAATCGTAGTCCCCCAAATCCCTTCTGGACTGTCAGTGCAAGGTCATTAAAAAAGTATGAGCTAACAAAATGCCGAGAGCCACAATATGGAACTGAATCACTTTGATTTGCAGCCGACAGATTGAAAATAAATTGTATCTAAAATATTCAGGGGGATGATATTAGTGTTGAATTCTCAGTTCACCTGTTGGCTGGGGCATGGACGAGCTGTATTTTTTGGGGGGGTTTAGTCAGGCGCTTCCAAAAAACCCTAAGGAGTTAGAAGAGAGGAGGGGTAGACAATAGCAGAGAGAATTAGAGAAAGGGGGAAAGAAGAGGGAGGCTGGTGAGAGAGAACGGATGTTCAGGCCAGATGCTCCCGCTGTTCGCAGCTTGAACCTTTAACTTGGATTTGGTTCCAAAACGTGAAAGAGCGAAGAAAAGACAGAAGAGCTGCCTCATGGAGCTGCCTCATGGAGCTGCCTCACGGAGTTGCCTCATTCATGGAGCTGGCTCAGACCTGCCCTTCTCTCATGTCATGCCCTACTGTATGAAGCTGTTTGGTCAATAACAGAAGAATAACAAGGTTTTGTTTAGATTGTATTGCGCCACAGTCTAACCCTTGATGAGTAGGATTGTCCTCTGTTGTACTTCTCAAAGGAAAGTTTTCTTTGTAGGCACTGTTTCCCACTCCTATCTCAACTGTTAGTATTTTGCTGATTGTGTATGTCTTTAGATAGCCTGGATCTAAGTAGATGTGAGAGAGCTTGTATAATTGGGCTGTCCCCTGAGGTACGGCTATGCTGCTCCCATGCAAACAAACTCAGCGGAGTGAGGTAGTATGCATGTCCCCATTGGTAAGGATTCCACGTTGAGGGCTTATGCAGACAGTCTCACATTGGCCCTAATGAACACAACTCTGCCGCGCACACAGACAGAGACACACACATGCTACACACAAGAAATGGAAACAGTTAAATAAATAACCCTTTTTACCATACTAACGCATTTTAATGAATGCAAATAATCACTTGCCATCACTTCATTCCCCTTCCGTTGTGTCTTTTCCCTCTGAAATGTTTAGTGTTTTTTTACTTCCCTCAATGTTGCGGTCGTCCAATTTGTGATTATGGCCTGGCATCGTCCCAACGGCCTCGGGAGAGTTGAAGATGTGTTCTCTGAAGCACATCCCACAAACGCATTCTGGTTTTTATCACATTGCTCGAACAACCAGGAAGTACGCCAAAAACAAAGCACTAAGGCTAGTGTGCTCCCCTGGCAAACAACCATGATTGTGCTTGCAGGCGCCCAACCCACCAAACGCCACAAAAGCACAACGTAGCAAGGCCTCACTGTCCAACCATCCATCTTTAACCCAAATAGTGCTGAGCTCCTTTGCAAGACTCAAAGGCAGAGTTGATATGCTGCAACAAAGAACACAATTAAGAAGCTATCTCTGCAAAGCCCTGGCGATTTGGAGTACAACAATTATCGGGACAACAATTTCATTTAAGTAAGATTTACATAATATATAAACACAATTTTATATTCACACTAGCAACAAGACACTCTCACTGTGGGCGCAGTACATGTGCAGGCAACACCAGACCCACCAACAGGGCAATAATAAAGATGTTTAAAACAACGGGAGATGTTAACAATTGACTTGGAAGAGGATGTGTGTCTATATTGACCACATGCACAGTGAGGAGGATGGTTTGAGCGGCCAAAGAATCTCCAGGGATCACAGCTGGATTTGCAGATATTATTTGGGTCTTGGGGTCAGAAAGTCTACAAAATTACAATCAGACTCCCCTTACATAACCACACCTCATTTGGGAGGGTTGCCATTAAACTATGCAGTCATCAAACAACAAACACAAGTGCCTGCAGTTTGCCAAACATTACTGGAACTTTCATTGGGATCGGGTTCTATGGTCAGATCAGACCAAAATCTAGCTTTTTGGAAACAAACACCAGATGTGGGTTGGGCATAGACAGAAAGATAGTCGTGCACAAAAGTACCTCATCCAAACTGAAGTATAGTGGCGGATCTTTTGATGTGCTGCTGTTCTTCCAAAGGCCCTGGACAACTTGTTAGGATACATGGTATCCTGTACTGCAAGTAGCAGTAGATATTAAATCAAAACTTGACTGCCTCTGCCAAGAAGCATAAACTGGGCCGTGGTTGGATCTTCCAGCAAGACTATGATCCAATGCACGAGTATTCTGATCTCTACCTTACCTGCCTTAACTCAAAATCAACACAAAATGGTTCACTGACCACAGAATCAAGATTTTGCCAACCTGTGGGATGATCTTAAGAGGAGAGTGACGCGCAGAAATAGACCCTTTTCACCCGTGTGCAAAAATTGTATCTCTAACCCAAGTCTGGCAACAAGACTCGATCATCTAAATAAAACCACGGTAGTGTAAAATGCCTCCTGGAACCCCCTAACCTTGCCTTCATATTCAGCAGACTAAATTTAATGAGAGCAAGAAGCTGTGAGAATGTTTTTTTCCTGTGGTTTTATCTGTTCTTCTGGATGTTTCTTCCCCTTTAGAATGTCTGCATCACTCTGGCAGCCTCTATTTCAGCTAGCTAGTTAAGTTGTATCTCACCACTCGCCCACACCTCGCAAGAAATCTGTTTCGCTTCCCCCGACCTACTCCATCTGCATTTCTCCCTCAGCTCTGTGCTCAGTCGTTCACCTCTTTCACCAGGAAGGAAGCTCGTTCTCTGTGTCGGTAGTATGTGTGTGTGTGTGTGTTTGTCCACTTGCGTGCATCAGCGCGTGAATTTTAGATGTTTATGTACATCCATCCTAATGAAATAGGACAGGCAAACGATGCCACCGATGCACACATCAGACTCAATCAGGCATTTAAAATGGGCACACTTTCTACAGACTTCCTCCAGCCGCCCTCCCCTGTGCAAAGCCCAGCCCATCAGTCAGAGAGCTGGGCGTTTAACCACAGATCGGCACACTTTATCCGTCTCACCATCAGGAGGCTCAAACTCGGCTCGTTTTTCGCCTCACTCTCTGGATCAGTGAGGAGTCAAGTAAACAAAGCCAAGCTCAGTGTGTGTGTCTGTTTTGTGGGTGTATATTCTGTGTGTGTGTGTGTGTGTGTGTGTTGGCATGTGTGTACCTGTGGAGCATCTGGTCTGAGACCAGCCACATCGATGCTGGAAATTGGAAGGTGAGATGAGAAGCTCCTTGCAGATGTGTCACTAAGATAGGTGACTGAGTAAAACGGGGCATTGCTTGCTGCTAAATGGAGGTTAGTCGAGTTTGAATTTGTCAGAACATGTCTTCCTGGTGAAATTCAGGCCACAGGCTCAGCAGAAGTTGATTATCAGACCCTATTATTTAGCCCATGGCCATTTGAGGGGGATCTGGAGACTTTATTCTAACATTAATATATGTGCATCAAATTAAGTTAAATAGCAGTGTCTTAATTTTGTTTTTGTGAAAGCATATTTTAAAACCGGAAATATAAAACCAAAACAATAGCATAGGGATTTTTTTCCTTGACAGTTGTTTTCAGGTATGTGTACTTAAATTGTAACCTATAATGTTTGGAATAACTGGCCTGGAATATCAATTTCACCAAACATAATGAATCCTATTGTAGTTCCTCAGTTGTTTTCATAAAAAACACTCTAGGGAGTGAGTCTTTGTGTCCACCATCTGTTTTAATAATTTCAGGAATGTGTTTAACTTCTTTTATTCTGCTTAATTTCATTCAATTACCTACTTTTCTGTATTTCTCCCTAAGAACAAATGCACAAAAATTGTACAGAAACTGGCTTCACTTCAAATTGCAATAGCTTTTAATTAATTAAGCCTTATTAATTGATTAGGCATTGTGGGCTGTGCACATGCAATTGGTATTTAATGACCATTCTTGGTGGGGACAGTTCATCTTTGTCATACGCGTTTAAGGGGCTGTCATTTCGCCGCTGCACGGTGACACACTTATCATCTTTTTTTCACCAGAGGCGGCATTCCATCAATCTTTCAATTATCTGACCACACTTCCTTAATCCAGGAAATTAGATGAGGCACTAGGCTAATCACTTCATCTACACCGGACCTCAGTGCCACTAAAATAGTGTAAACCTAGTCTGGTCTTGATGTCTGTTAGCGGTGAGCCTAATTGAGACCCATGAGAGATGGCTGGTGCCAGAGATACGTCAGGTGTAACTCCGGAGACAGCCAGGAAGGCATAATCAGGGCTGCGCTCAGTGGGATTTTACCTTCTGGTAATGTTAAATTGAAAAGAAACACAGAAGAACCGGTTGAAAAACGAGCAGGGTGTTGGATTGTGAGCTGGGGAACGCTGCCAGCATGGCCAGTGCCCTTTGAATATGTCATTTGTTGCATAAGTGAGCAAGACAGTGACTTAATAAACAAAAAACCAGGCAAGCCTAGTTCAGCCGGCCCGCAATACAGATGTATTGCCATCTCGAGATTCGAACCTGGGTCGCCAACGTGAAAGGCTGTGTCGTTAACCACTCAGTACGGAGCTGTACGTTTGCCGGCTGTCAGTATAGCCTCTTGTCTATACTGACACCCGGCATCTGTATATCCTGAACAAATCCTCTTTTGCCACTGGCCGTTTTAATAGTTAATTGGCCATTTGTGAATGACATTGATACAGTTAAACTGACTAACGTTTCTTAATAAGTTTACCTCCACTACCACATGTATGCCGTTTGCCACTGGCCGTTTTAACAGCGTATTAGCCAGTAATAAGCTTTACCGGTATCTATTAACTTACTGGAATAGTCATAAGAATTGAGCAATTGCTAGCGAGTCTGCCAAAGCTATTTCATTTTATGGCATAAGAACGTATTTTTTTCTTTCATGGCAAAACAACATACTTTTTTCTTTCATTCGTGAATGACATTTATACAGTAATTATCAATAAAGGCGAAGATAACTAACTTTTTCATCAAGTGAAAAGACGAGAGAATCGTGGAATCTACCAGAAATAATTAATAAATGTCGTTGCCCTCAATGGATTCGAACTTTGGTTTTCCACATGAGAGGTCTTGAGAGGTCACTGTCTTTAACCACTACGCCACAGCATTACACGTTTCAGCAGTCGCTAGACTCCATTGAGGATTGTGTTAAACTGACTAACGTTTCTTATTAAGTTTACCTCCACCATAGCGTCTATGAACTGTATTGCTTTTGCCACAGGCTGTTTTAACAGCTTATTAGCCAGTAATAGGCTTACTGGTATCTACTAACTTCCTAGGAATAATCCTAAGAATTGAGCAATTGCTAGCAAGACTGAAGACTGCTAGCAAAACTTTTCCATGCCAGAAACAGTCGCAATATAACCGTATACAGTTTCAGTTAAGGCTTACTATGATGTAACTACTGTATGTTAAGCCAGAAAATGTGTTTGTCTATCCTGACCCAAAACGCACGCACGGATGCGTCCTTCGAAAATCCACCGGAAACAGCCGCAATATAACCGTAAACTGTTTCATTTCAGGCTTACTATATTGTAAATACTAGCGGTTTTAGCCAGCAAAGTTTTCGTCTATATGCAATAATTTATAATGCGTACATCGCTTCGCCTGCGAGGAGACACGAACTCGGGACCTATAGTTCACAAGTCTGCTTCTCTAACCACTACGCTATTTAACAAGGGTGAGTCAGTCACTCACTCACTCAAAGACATTCGCTCTTCTTAGCCGGCTCCGCTTACACGGTCCGGCAAAAACAACAACAGGATGGTGTTACTCTCTGTGATCATGTGTCTCCGTGGTCCTAGTACAGGACAGTGGTCTGATCATTTTAATGTCTTTATTACTTCCTTACCAATAAACAGCACTAACAATAACAACAAACCCCAGAGGGGTTGGAAATCGTGCTGTGTTAGAAATCGATAAGTGTGTACATTGTTTTTTTGTGTAAATCAAGCTGTTCAGGATCCACCGACATAAGGCATTTATGTATTGCATTTCATGGCTCAGTGGTTCTAACTAATTTGGCAGAAGGATCTGTGGAATAACAGGTATAATAAAAAAACATTTTATGTTATTAATCAAATATTTGGACATTGACACAGTTTTCATAATTTTGGCTCTGTAGGCCACCACAATGGATTTGAAAATGGATTTGAAATGAAACAGCCAACGTGCAATTGAAGTGCAGAATTTCAGCTTTAATTCAAGGGGTTGAACAAAAATATCTTATGAAGCGTTTAGGAATTGGAACCATTTTCATACACAGTCCCCTTATTTCAGGGGCTGAAATGTAATTAGACAAATTAACAAATGTAAATGTTCATTTTTAATACTTTGTCAAGAATCCTTTGCAGCCAATGACTGCTTGAAGTCTGGAACGCATGGACATGGTTTTCTCCTTTGTGATGCTTTGCCAGTCCTTTACTGCAGCTGTCTTCAGTTGTTGTTTGTTCGTGGTTCTTTCTGCCTTAAATTTTGTCTTCAGCAAGTGAAATGAATGCTCGATTGGGTTGAGATCAGGTGATTGACTCGGCCATTGCAGAATATTCCACTTCTTTGTCTTAAAAAACTCCTGGGTTGCTTTCACAGTATGTTTTGGGTCATTGTCCATCTGTAAAGTGAAGCGCCGTCCAATCAACTTCACTGAATTTGGCTGAATCTGAGCAGACAGTATATCGCTATACACTTCAGAATTCATCCGTCTGCTTCTGTCTTCTGTCACATCATCAATAAACACTAGTAACCCAGTGCCATTGGAAGCCATGTATGGCCATGCCATCACACTGCCTCCACCGTGTTGTACAGATGATGTGGTATGCTTCGGATCATGAGCTGTTCCAAGCCTTCTCCATACTTTTTTCTTCCCTCATTCTGGTACAGGTTGATCTTAGTGTCATCTGTCCAAAGAAGGCTGTTCTAGAACTGGGCTGGCTTTTTTAGATGTTTTATTGGCAATGTATAATCTGGCCTTAGTCTTTAGGCTCATGAATGGTTTGCACCTTGTGGTGAACCCTCTGTATTTGCTCTTGTGAAGTCATCTCTTTATGGTAGACTTATGGTTAATGATATGCCTACCTCCTGGAGAGTGTTCTTCACTTGGCTGGATGTTGTGAAGGGGTTTTTCTTTACCATGGAAAGAATCCTACGATCATCCACCACTGTTGTCTTCCATGGACATCCAGGCCTTTTTCTGTTGCAGAGCTCACCTGTGTGTTCTTTTTTTCTCAGATTGTACCGAACTGTTGATTTGGCCATTCTTAATGTTCCTGCTATCTCTCTGATAAACATTTTTTTTGCAGCCTGAGGGCGGCTTGTTTCACTTACATTGAGAGCTCCTTTGACCGCACGTTGTGGGTTCACAGAAACAGCCTCCAAATGCAAATGCCACACCTGGAATCAACTCCAGACATTTTACCTGCTTAATTGATGAAGATATAACGAAGGAATAGCCCACACCTGTCCATGAAACTGCTTTTGAGTCATTTGTCCTATTACTGTTGGTCCCTTGAAAAAGAAGGGGCTACATATTAAAGACCTGTAATTCCTAAACCCTTCCTCCAATTTGCATGTGAATACTCTCAAATAAAATCTGAGACTGCACTTCAAGCCCAAATTCATTATTTAATTGTAACTTTGTCATCATTTTATAACAAAATAATGAATAGTATATAAAGAATCCCCAAGTACCTCTCTGAGCCTGGTTCCTCTCTAGGTTTCTTCCTAAATTTCAGCCTTAGGAAGTTTTTCCTAACCACTGAAATTCAACACTATTGTTGTTTGCTCCTTGGGGTTTAAGGCTGGGTGTTTTGCGAAAGCACTTTGTGACAACTGCTGATGTAAAAAGGGCTTTATACATACATTTGATTGATTGATTGATTGACTGATGTATGACAATTCTCACAAAAGTACAGTAAACATATATTGTAGTTTCTTTTTCTAGAGTAATTGTAAACAGTTTGCAGAAGTCCGAAATCGTTTAGTTATGAAAACGCTGAAGAGAAAAAAACCAAATTGCATGATCAATCTTTTAGGATACAAAGCTTTAAAAATAATTTAATGAATATAACAGGCCATAACCAGGGAGAGTAATGATAGACAATGAATCCCCAACCTGCTCCTTATCCTGTCATTTTCCATTCACATGTTCATGCACACCTCTGCCACTGTCCCAAAGCTGATATTTATGACTATCAGTGAAAATTTGCATAACTTAACAAGCTTCACCCTCTTATGAGTGCAAAGCTAAAAGACTAATATATTATAATATTATATTGCTTAACATGAATTTCATGCCTGTTTAATTTTTTATATTTACATTTATTCACATTCAAGTGAAATGTGTCAGAAAATCTATCAAGTTTAATGATCCCCTCTCACTATTTTTCTCAGCAGGTTTGACAATTGACGGACCCCCAGTGAATACAAAGGCCAGGGGCCTTGTTTGTGTTTAACCCCCCCCCCCACCCCCACCACATCTATAGCTTTGCTCGAAGTGCCCTCCTTTGTCTTTTATTGCTGTCCAGAAACTTTGGTGTACACTCATATCTTAAATAGACGCAATTCGTTTTCCACTTAAAAATAATTAAACAAGCATGAAATTCAATCGAGCAAATCCTCTTAGTCGTTTTACAAGTTATAAACTCAAGTAACAGTCCCACATTTAATTTAGAAGACCTTTGACATTTTCCATGTCAAGTCTTGAAATCAGACAAACAAATGATGTATTAGCACATGGCGTATAATTTGCCACGCCTGTCCATTCTTTTGTATGAAAAAAATAGCTGATAATGCAGTAGCGTATGATATTGCACTTCACTCTTAAGCCGGCAGCATTGCCTGCTCTGTGGGAAAAAGCAGTAAGAATCAATAACAAATGTCTAATGCTAATTATTAAGACTTTCTTCAGCTCAAAAGCCCAAGTGTACAACATAGTTTCCCCACAGTACCTGCATTCTGGTGGTAAGCATTTCTGATTTTTGACAAAACCTATTTGTAGACTAAGGTTTTGTCTTCTGAGGGCCCTTTGAATACATCGCCCCTCAAAACTACGGAGTCAGGAAGACCACCTGAGGAACAGCTGAAAACACACATTAATAAATAAATGTGTGATTGCATATTCATTGTAGGGTTTACTATACACAGATGTACCAGAAGTACAGTGTCAGCATTTATGTAAGCGGGCCTGGAGTGCTTTGCCGTGGTCTATTGGCAATATATCACAAACCCCCGAGATGCCTTGCTATTAGCCGCTATTATAGTTACCAGTGCAACTAGACCAGTAAAACGATGTGATGTCATTCTTGTGGTCAGGATTGGACGGGTTAGTTTTTAAATGTAATCCGTTACAGTTACAAGCTTCCTGTTCGCATCAGTAAAGTAACGTCTGGATTACTCAGTAAGGTAATCTTTTAGATGACTTTCATATTAAGAGGCATTAGAAGACAAATCGGAATATAACGAATTGAACACCTTTTGCGGGATCAGTCAATGTCAGTTTACATAGCTGTCCTAAAATTGAATTTGCATTTTACCTTATGGGTTTGGAAAGGGTTTCTAAACCATTGCTTTACACTTCATTATAATTGGGCTACATCTCTACATTACAAAATAAATGTCTGTCATATATTCAGTCATTCCAATTAATCCAAAAATCCTTGATCTTCCAGAATCTGACTTAAACTTAAAATCAGAGGATATGTTAGCCTATTCTGTTATTTGTATTTTATTCATGTTTTTTATTACGTCAAAACATTTATTACTTCATTTTTCGAAAAGGGTATTGAAATGATTGTATATAAAAATCAACATATCCTTAGCTTTTCACATGTACACAAAATTTGCAGTAGTCTGATGTTTTGCTCCACAACCACCAACATCGTCAAAACATTGCAGAAACCCCAGGCACGCGAATACAATTCTGCAAATGTGAACACGCACACTCAAATAAGTCTTACCTGCGAGAACGTAACCTGCAAATATTAGGGCCACCACCGATTTATCTTCAAAATGCAAATAACAGAAATTAACTGGGATTTACACCTGCACCTGGGATCTACATGGCCCTCATTCATGAAAAGTGCATACGATCAAATTTGATCTTAAAATGATTGTATGATCATTTCACCGACAGAGCTGGTATTCATCAATACTATCTAAAGTCTTATCCTTACGATCAAACTCACGTCTGATCGGAAACGGCAAGACTTGTAGGGTGCACCCAGTCAACAGTGGTGAGCATGACCGGCCCTAGGCATAAGCAACATAGGCTGTTGCTTAGGGCCCCTGACCGCTAAGGGCCTCCAGACCGCTTGTGAGCCCCAGACCGCTAGGGGAGAGAGGGCCCCCAAATCAAATTTTGCTTAGGGCCTCCAAAAGGCTAGGGCCGACACTGGTCGTGAGTACCTACTGACTCTTTGACACTGGTGGTCAAACTACAAACCTGGCCACAGGGTGTTGGTTGTCCAAGGCTCATCGATGCATGAGGGCAACAAAGGCTATCCCATCCAGTATGTACCAACAGAAGGTCTACTGTGGTTCAAGTCACAGAAAATGTTAATGATGTTACAGAAGGAATGTGTAACAACACACAGTGCATCGCATCCTGCTGCGTATGGGGCTGCGTAGCTGCAGACCGGTCAGAGTGCCCATGATGACCCCTGTCCACTGTCGAAAGCGCCTACAATGGCCAAGCAAGCGTTGGAACTGGACCTTGTGGAAGAAGGTCGCCTGGTCTGATGAGTCTGCACTGGACAATATTCTGCTGGGAAAACCTGGGTCTGTGCATTCATGTGGGATTCATGTGTGCCCCTTTGTAGTTGGTGTGTATGTGTTAATTGTATACATGTTTTAAATAGAATGGTGTTTAAGCAGATGTTTTGAGTGAAAGATGATGAAATGAAATCTGCAAAAAGGAAATCCATTTTTATAAAAGTAATTTGAAAGGTGGAGGTCCCCATTTCCCTATGCCTTAGGGTTATAACCATAAACCATATCCCTAACCCATTATTGGTTAAGAACCGGTCACTTTTCTAACTTGTGGCACACATTATGGTGTTACAAAAACAGATGATAATTGACCTAAATAATGTAGCTGACTAAATAAACTCTAAAATAAAAGAAGAAAGTGAAAGAATACCTGGAAAGCATGTTAGGGAATTGTCAGGGATAGCCTGGCTGTCACCTGACTCAAAGTCTTCTGATTGAAGAGTCTGGCAGGGGTGTCTTGATATTATTGGCAAGAAGTAATGATAATGAAGGCACACCGCTTCAATGCACACCGCTGGTTGAATAAACCCATTACAAAATGAACAAATCATGATCTATGTTTTACTAAACATCACCACACAAAACTGAAACAATATATGAAGTAAGGAATGACCTGGAACCAGAACAAGGGACATTATTAACATTTTAATATGCGTAGTGGGCTCGGTCAGATTCGTATTGAGGTTTACTTCCTGAAGACTACTAAATAATCAACACCATTACCACTGATGTTTAATTAAGAGGTACATCTTTTAAAAAACAGGCGCATAAATGTATGTTTTGTCAGTTCACTGTTTTTTTAGCTTAACCACACAAAAACTTATTATATGGTTTGAAAGGATACTGAATTATATGCAATCACACTGTTTAAAATGAATGCCTTGTACATGCTTCTTTCCTTGAACCTGCCAAAGAATGTGGCAATTATTCCTGCCTGTATTCCATTGATAACCACAAAATACATTGTGCTTGACCCCGGGAGTTAATATTATGGTGATTGTATCTTCTCTCATCTGAGTTTACTGCTTATTGCTTATGTTAACTGCCATGCCAAGGCCACACAGAGGGGAACACGAATGTGAGTCACAAAAATGGCCTTGCCGATTTTTTTTTATTTGGCCATGTTCTGGTTGTTGGTGCTAGATATGGTGGTTCCAGCATCTCATAAACAGCTGACCTCCAGGGATCTTCATGCATTACAGTCTTGAGTTTATAGAGAAGGGTTCGATAAACAAAAAACATCCAGTCAGAGGCTGTTCTGCGGGCAAAATACCTTGACGGTGGTCAGAAGAGAATTTCTAGACTATGAACCTTGAAGCTGAGTCAAAAGGGGGCCCTGCCCCAATACTGAATAGTGTGTTCCTAATGAAGTGGTTGAGTTTATTTCTCGATACGTAAAATGTTTGTATAAAAATGATGGCTTCAACCTATTTAACAGACACTTTTACTGAAAGAACTTTGGGTTAGATTACTTAAATGTAATTTTTGTTAGCATGTCAGCTCAGGGATTGCATTTTTTGACCACCAGGCTCTCTGGCGCATATCTGTGTACACCTAAATGAAGTCACATAAACTGCCCATTCTGTCCTATACAGTACGTTTACCAAAGAAATAGGTTTGGAAACCTCTTAGCCTGGCAATTTGACAGGTGAACTCATGGTTACACTCTCAATGGCTGCCTGGTATTGTGCCATTATCATTTTAATGCAAACGTCAAATGCTAAAATAAGTTATGCCAACGTATACTGTATGTGGCTTATGCCAAATTGAATTGATTTGTGCTAATGTCAATTGAGTGGCTTTAGCTGTCATGGCTAGGCCCGCAATGGCTGCCAGTCCACGCAAATAAGGCCATGGATGACTTGGATCTGGGTGCCCCATCTATTCATTCTTATGTATATGATATGTTCCTGCTCTGAGGTGGGAGGTGTCTGACACTTTAATTACTGTGTCTGCTGAGATCAGCCTTTTTTGGCAGAAGGGCTGAGCAGCAAAGGAAACTGTTTAATCAGCTTTTGCACCTCCAAGATTGGGCCATTAGCCCTGTGTGAAAGTATGTGTGTGTGTGTTCATTTTGTGAATGGTTCTTGTTCTAACAAGGACCTGTGTACATTCTTAGACGTGGCTGATCTTGTTGATCTTAGCTGAGTAGTCCCACCAGCAGCACACATCAATGAATGTGTGTCAGGGGACCTGGTTTGATGCCAGTGATGTCCTCATGTTCTCTGTTTTCCTGAACACGCGTGATGAAGCCACATTCGGCCGTTAGTTGGAGCCGACCTTTCCCCCGACAATGCGCAGGTTACGCCTGAACTACCTTTGCTATCAGTGCAAACTTGTGGTTCTGCCGTTCTGACGTCTGAGCTACGTTCACAGGCTGAGTGTACATGACTGTCAAATGGAAGGCTTGTAAGTCAAGGGAGAGGCAGATGGAGAGGTGCTTCTGTGTGTCAGCGGTCATGGGCAGCCTTGCAATGTGAAGGAGGTGTCATCTCTCCTTGTAGGTGTCCTCCATATAGACACCTTGAACATTCATTTTTGAACTGTAAATTTGATTCGCGGGCTCAAAAAAAAAGTGCAATGTGTGGGACGGTCTGGAAGGACAACACCGCAAATCAATTTGTCTTTTTCAGTCGGATCTGACGGTATTCTGACGGTCTTCGCGTTGGTGCAATGGAATTCCCGGCCAGCGTCTCGTTGCGGAGTTCTGTTCTACACAACTGGATTAACCCACTGGAAACCTTCCCAGCATGGACTCCTACTTTAACAGTGGCACTGAAGGTGTATTCTGTTTTGTCATTTTCAATTAATTGTTTTAGAACTGCGTACCCCACACCAACATCAGATTACAGATTATTTTACAGTACACCTGTAAACCTGCCCTGTCACAGATTGAGATCCAGCGTGGGTAGGTTACATGTAGGCTTGGGTATGGTCTGATGCCAGGTTGTCATGGCAGCATTAGAAAGAGGTATTTTTATTACATTGTGACATTTTTGATGCAACAGATATGACTAGGGAGAAGGACAACAGTTGCAAGCCTGTTAATTAGCTTTATTTGCAATCTATTGGCAATATGTTGATATGAAGTGATGGTATTTACATATTGTATATATTCACATTAAGACCAGTCATTGAATAGATATAATTCAGGAGTTTTCTGGGAGGGACGCAAAGATTCGGATTAAATTGATACATTTGCAGTGAAATTTAAAAATAGGCAAAATGTCCTTGTAATAGCAAGATGTACAAACTTAGTCACTAAATTATGAATGCCTATTTGTCATGATATATCTAGCTTTGGACTGTGAATCGCATCTCTGCTGTTGTCATGGAGACATGAAGACGTGTTTCCAGGGGATTACATATCTTCTTTTTTCATTTTTTTTTCAAAACAAATTGGAACACTCAAGACTAAGAGGAACAGCTGCTTCCTTAAGCAGAAGCACACAGATTGTTTACAGTGTTTCAAGTACTGGAATAATGCATAGCTGTCTCTGTATTCAATCCAAAGTGTCTATGGTGCAAATATGCATGTCTAGATTTAAATTATTTCCTAAATGTGCCCATGTTGCATTTCCTGAAAAAGTGTTGTCTTGTTCACAAGTTTGTGTCAATATAATTCTCTGGTATGAATCCCAACTAAGAATAACTGCTAACTTATGGATGGCAGCTCTTTTTAGATGAACACATTGAGTTGCCATGCATTATTCCAATCAAATTGGCAAATTGAAAAGTTGATGGATACCTGTTTTAAAGACAAAGTCAGCAATTTTGGGGTCAAAAAGTGTCCCTGAAAATTGTGAAGTATGTCACGTACAGTGTGTGCTGATTTTCAACAAAACCCCTGACATTCAAACTTGGATTTTCCTCACTAACTGAGTTATGATAGTGATACGACTAAAGCACAGATAAACAAAACCCCTGACATTCAAACTTGGATTTTCCTCACTAACTGAGTTATGATAGTGATACGACTGAAGCACAGATAAACAAAATGTTAAGCATCCAGCCCAAAACGGATGGTCTAAACAAGTATGTTTCTTTACTAAGTATGTTTCTCTCAAACTACACTATCAGGGAATGATTGGACTTGTAGACAATACTGTTTGGGATGTGGGGGACCATGGACAAGCAATAGGAAACATAGTCCTGCTCATGTTTTCTAACTAGATAAGGAGCAGTTAAAAACAAGGTTGTAAAATAAAGTGCTGGTGTGATTTTTTTTAACTGCTAGGTGTATTTACTCAGAAATTTTGTCACCCGTTAGATGTGGCTTAACTGATCCTAAATCACCAGTGCTTGTCACCCGTAACACTCCCTGCAAGTGAAACGTTCAAACAACCTTCACTCTACTTCCCCTGTTCTAGACACCGACCTTCGAAGCGTATGATGTCAATACTTTCACAATAGCTGCAACAAACTCCGCCCCCGCCAGTATCCTTTTGGGTTCCGCCTCTGCTGTGCCAAGAGGAATTATGGTTAATGGAGTCGCTCACACGTTGTTTTAAATGCCTGATTAGCGTGATATGCATTACTCAAACAAGTGGGGATCTCGGATAGCATTTCAGGCTGATGAAAGTTGGCGGGGGCGTTGAACCGTTCGTTCATTCCTGATCTGTCTCAGATGTGGGTTTATGTTTCACCACACAGAGGAACCAGGAAGAACACCTGGGTGACAATGAACCACTCACAGATTCACTTTTCACTGTCAACGATGCCCATTCTCAGCACTGTGTACAAGTTGTTTCGGTTCAGGAGCCACCCAAAGAGGTGTGACAGCTTCTGCAAAAACAACAACTCCTTCTCCCTGAAAAATCTCTCCCCTCATTCTTATGATGTTCTGTGCCTTCCTAGATCTTGATTGGTTCACTGTTTCAACTTCCCAGCAGTATGTTATCTTTTTCATCTCACTCAGAGTCATAGTTGCAGAGGGACAATTTACTTTGCGTGTGTGTATGTAAGTGCATGCATGCGTGTTTACAGTATCTATGTGTGCATATTTGTTAATATGTGTGCGTGTGCGTGTGTGTTTGTGTTTGTGATATTAAATAGCTGTCTGCTGCATACACCTTGTAGGGGCTTCACAAAGGAGCATTCTTTTTAGCTCTAATTGAATCTGAGTCGTTTTTTTGGCAATGCCATGAGACAGTGGAAATTTGATATTTTCCTTGGCTATGCTCCATGACAGGTGGGATGCCAGGAGACTGCTGGAGTACCAGCTGTCAAGAAAGTGAATGCCCATAGTGACAGTATTGGAGAACCAGCTGTCACAAAGTTAGTTCTCATAGTGGAATTAATGGCCCAAGTGCCATACTGTACTTTTATTATGAACTTCAGAATGACCTCAGTTTTGGGCTGCCTGTCAACGTTACGCTATAACAAACAATAGTAAAAGTGTCTACTCTTTTCTTTCATTTTCCATTCACTAATATGACAAGACAGGGTCTTGTTGTGACCAAAAACAAACACTTATTTGCACTAGATGGTAGGTTGTTGAAATTCAGTAGTTACGCAGACATTGCAATAACTAACAGTCTGTTCTGTCATTACCAATAGACAATCAGAAGAAACATGTAGAGCAAGTATGAGCCACTGCACAAAAACAATTTCAACATATTCTAATATACTGTCCATGTGAGACTGAATAATAAGACTGGAAAAAGGTCCTCGGGCACTAGGATTTAAGGAGGAGAGGTAGTCTTGGAGATGACAAATTTAAGTAAGAAGTAGCTTGCTTCATAACACTGAAATCATTTATGACATATAGCTCTAGATACAATACTGTGGAGAACAATAAACTAAACACAGCCTCAGACTTACAGGGAAATGTTAATGTAAATGATGCACCAGTGTATTCGTTGATGTCAAGTCAAATTTTTTTTTTACAGCATTCCTTTCCAGAAAAGCAGCTACTTTCCATTTTACTGGTGTCAAGCCGTGCTGGACAAGAACCTCTGCTAAATGACTTATGTTTATGGATAAACCGTAGTGGAGGCGGGACTTACCTAACATCGTACCCAAGGCTATTGCACATATGAACCTGGCACAACAGCCATTCAGAGTTTGCCAAAGTTTTGGTGTGACTGTATCATTCAATTTGTGTGACCTTACTATGCAGATTATTCGTCATCTTCATATTTTAGCAAATCTAAGCACTGTGAGAAGTGCCTCCAAAAGGAACGGTATTTGTGACACTTGTCGATTACATCCTGTCTAACTGGAGGCAGCCATTTCGTAATACTATAGAGACGCTAAAAGCAGCTAACACCATAAAACACTGAATGCAATGTTTAATCAGTTAGGGAGCTCACTAATGAAGTGACATAATTGTATTAAGATGAGAGGTTTTTAAAGATGCATTGCCTTGTTCTGTCCTGAGTTAGCACAGTATCTATCAAGATGTAACATACAGCACACCTGTCCTGCAGCAATGTTAAAACACAGCAAGACAAGACTGGCGGGGGTAGGTGTTGTAGGTGATGAGTGGATGGTAGACTTAGCCAAAAGAAATGAAATCTTAAGTGTTGTAGGTGACTAGTGATTGGCAGACTAAGCCAATTAAGGGAATTTCAAATAACTTTTTGAACTCTGAGCTAACGAAGTCCAAGATTGGCGGACTGTTCCACAAGACCTTCTGCGAATTTGGGTCAAAGTACCGAACGAAATTGGACAAAACCAGATGTTTCAGGTTTTCAGGGAGCCAGTATCTCTTATCTTTTCCTCTCAAAATTGAATGTGGTAACCACTCAAATGGTATTGATATGCCTGCTACTTAAGCTAGATAGTAAAAATGCACAGCTATCGGCTCATTCCTACAGCACGATATTTGCACCCAGAACTAAATTTTTCATGCTAGATCAGACCACGAGAGTATATGGAGCACAACATACAGTATGCATGGATAAAAAATGTTTTGATTATAACAGCTGCGCAAGTGGGTTAAAATTCGTCAATAGTCCAGTCATTTAAAATGGCTGCATCGGATATTTTGGGTTGGTCTTTGCTGTAAGTATATTTTTCAGTTATCTGAGTCATGCAGGCCATTGCAGTACATTGTTATTTGGACTATTTCTGCTGCCAATTTGACACTGCTAAGAACGCCGGTAGTCTCTTCTTAATCTTGGCCTCATTTAACATGTGTTTTGGGCTTTTAGACATGACAAAGTTTTGGAAGGAGAAAGTACAGTGAACAGGCAAGGGTATACAAAGCATTAAAGAAAATCATTGCAATGTAGATAAAGATTTCACAGTATTACATTTAATCTAACGTGACACTTGTAGTTCTGTTTTTTAGTTCTTGTGTGACTGTGGAAGAATGGACTTTATTTTTAGCAAATGTTCTATTCTAAAGTGAGTGAGGTAAAGTAAAGGGTTCAGTATTCACCATGGTCCCAGCATTCCAATTAATGAGGCTGATTGCTGACACCCACTCACTAATTCTCTAATATATTCAGGTTCTTTATTGAGTGAAGCTATCATACACACTCTTAGAAACAGTGGAACTATAGTGTTCTTCGGTTTATCCCCATAAGGGAACCCTTTTTGGTGCTACATAGAAACCTTCACAGAATGTTCATTGTATCATTTAAGCGTTCTTCCTAGAGAAATCTATACATTCTTTAAATAACCAGCGTTAACAGCATTTAAATCGCATTGCCTACAGTATGACATTATATAGTATTTCGTGAGGCCTTTTTGATGGCATTGACATAACCTAACACTGGTAAAACAAAACATCAGGCCAGCAAGTCACATGATGCTGTCAAGTCACGTTATGCTGCCTGGCAAAGAGATAATTACAACCAAAATCCAGACAAAATTAACATATCCAACAAGTCACCCATCCAGCAATTTAAATGACTGACGTGATAGGGGAGATTGTATACTGAGACAGCCACAGTCATCTAATATTTCAGTAATGGGTGTAGTAAATTATTACTAACAAATTGTGTTAACTTACAAAACTATATTATATGTGAAGAAAACTAAAATGAATTAACCAATCAATGGAGAAATTACAATTCCCAAGGTTTGACTGTTTTGTCTGTGATGTCATCAGTAGCCTAGTGGTTAGGAAAAAAATAGGTTCTGTCCTTGAGTTTGAATCCACCGGTATAAGACATGCATTGCATTACATAAGACTTGTGGAATGGGTGTTTTGATCAGAGTAAAAGGTTCCATAAATACTAAAGTAACCAGCCCCCCCCAAAAAAAAAAAATCCCCAAATGTTTCAGTTACAATATGTAAATTGCATATTATGAAAGAAAGCAGGATGTGAAAAGTTCTTTCTAGAATACTTGTTTTTCAGATGTAAGTAGATCCCTGTCCCTCCTCAAAGAACCATTTTAAACCCATGTTTTCTAAAAGTGATCGTAACCACCCACAATCATAACTGTCCTCCACTCCTTCAGATCCCAGCCCTAGCTTGATCACGGGAAAGCTTCGTACTTCAACATAATTTTAATGAGCGAGATGACTTTAAAACATCAGTGGGCTGTCCAGAGAGTTAGATCCAGCAACCAGTCACATGTGATGCCAGACTTCTTAGTGAGCCGGCCCCATTAACGGAACAGGAAGTGGCTCAATTGCTCAGCTTGTCCCCTTGGGTGGTCCACTCAGAAGAGGTGGACTTATCTAAGTGGCCTCAGCAGGAGCAGGTCTGGGACTATTAGGTATTCGTGGCACTCCATGCACAGAGGGTCAGCAAGCCTTCTTTTCAACTGCAATCTTTCTTTTAGGAGTGAAGTTTGGGTTGGATGTTTCCTGCTGATGCAGTAAAATAAGATTCTGTTTGCTCATAGCAGCTCTGCAACTCTCCACGCCTCTCTTTCTCTATTTGTTTCTTTTTCTCTTCTTCTCCAATGGGAGTTGACTTGCTGGGCTTGGATGGGAGGGTGTGCGCATTTGTGCGTGTAAAGGGAATGATGGTCGGAGGAAAGGGTATCAGTATTGTATAAGGCAGTCATTTCTCAGCAGACACTAGGAGGACTGACCTCTGACCTAGGTAGGGGAAATATTCGTGGAAGACGGGTCATTGTATGTGTGTGTGTGTGTGTGTGTGTGTGTTGGCACGTGAGTACCTGTGGAGCATCTGGTCTGAGACCAGCCACATCGATGCTGGAAATTGGAAGGTGAGATGAGAAGCTCCTTGCTCCGTGTGTGTGTGTGTGTGTGTGTGTGTGTGTGTGTGTGTGTGTGTGCACATACAGCTCTGGAAAAAATTAAGAGACCACTCCTGATTTTTCTTGAATCAGCATCTCTACATGTATGGCAGCCATTCCATTCCAGTGTCTGTTAAATTCCAACAGAGGCACAACTCATTTTACTTAATGAGGTACTGATTAGATGATTACCTGATCCAAATCTAATTTAATGAGGAAAAGTATAAAAACCACTGCTGTGGTCATCACTATCCTCTTGCAATAGGACCAGCTGGATGGCAAAAACAGTGCAAGTAGTACCTCAAAGGTAATTTGAATGAAAAAATAACTATTCAGCATGACAAAAAGTTGAAAAGAAAAGATTTGAGTGAGGAAAAGAAGGGTTCAATTCTGGCTTTACTGACAGAGAGATACAGTGAGTGTCAGGTTGCTTCCATCCTAAAAATTTCAAAGACGGCGGTTCATAAGAACAAGGTCAAGCAACAGACATTGGGTGCAACAAAGCTACAGACTGGTAGAGGGCGAAAACAACTGTCCACTGACCGAGATGACCGTCAACTCATTTGAATGCCACTCAACAACCGTAGGATGACATCAAGTGACCTACAAAAAGAATGGCGAATAGCATCTGGGGTGAAGTACACGTCGAGGACAGTTCGAAACAGGCTCCTAGGGGCAGGGCTGAAGTCGTGCAAAGCTAGAAAAAAGCCCTTCATCAATGAGAAGCAAAGAAGAGCCAGGATGAAGTTTGCAAAAGGCCATAAGGATTGGACCGTAGAGGAATGGAGGAAGGTCATCTTCTCTGACGAGTCAAATTTTCAGCTTTGCCCAACACCTGGTCGTCTAATGGTTAGACAGAGACCTGGAGAGGCCTACAAGCCACAGTGTCTCGCACCCACTGTGAAATTTAGTGGAGGATCGCACCCACTGTCGTGGCCAGACCAATCCCCAGACCTGAACCCCATTGAAAACCTCTGGAATTTGATCAAGAGGACGATGGATGGTCACAATCCATCAAACAAAGCCGAGCTCCTTGAATTTTTGTGCCAGGAGTGGCATAAAGTCACCCAACAGCAATGTGACAGACTGGTGGAGAGCATGCCAAGACGCATGAAAGCTGCGATTAAAAATCAGGGTTATTCCACCAAATATTGATTTCTGAACTCTTCCTAAGTGAAAACATTACTATTTTGTTGTTGAAAAATTAATATGAATTTGTTTTCTTTGCATTATTTGAGGTCTGAAAACAACACGTCTTTTTTTGGTTATTTTGACCAGTTGTTGTTTTCTACAAATAAATACTCTAAATGACAATATTTTTATTTGGGTGTAATGTTGTCAGTAGTTTATAGAATAAAACAAAAATGTTCATTTTACTCAAACACATACCTATGAATAGTAAAACCAGAGAAACTGATCATTTTGCAGTGGCCTCTTAATTTTTTCCGGAGCTGTATAAATGCTTGCACTGTGGCACACCTGTGTGTGAATGTGGCTGCGGTAGATTGCCAGAAGTAGTAGATTTGAATCCCCTCACAACTCCACGAGGACAAGACAACCCTTTGACTTCTCCCCCTCCACGGTCCCACCTTTCCGCGCTCATCAGCCGAGGCTCTGGGGGCCTGTGTATCTGGGAATACCTCGGGGAACAATTGGGGAATAGGGCCCTGGCTAGATGAGCCCCGACGGCACAGGCGGTGGTGAGGATGATGAGGGTGGCGAAGGTTAACGAAAAAGGGTGACTAGGGTGGCATCCAGGGATGAAAAGGGCCCCTGTGGGACGTCTCCGACTGTAAGCAGAGTGGCAGTAATTACCCAGGATGCTGTTGTGTAACAACCTCTTCGGCTGATTATAGGCCTCTCACGCCCGCTAACGCCCACACTGCGCTGGTTACAGGGGGTACCAGGGCCGCGACCGGTTCATGACTGTGTGGGTTTTTGCTTCTTCTGTTCTCCCTGTGTAATACCCCTGGCCTGTGTCAGGTTTTCTGGGTATAGCCACTAGAGGAAGATGGGCTATGGAGTGCAACAACAAGTGCTTAGTCTAGTTTTGCCAGTATGGCTTGCTTTCCCTTTTCTCCCCACTGTTTTGGCACTCATCAGGTTTGTGTGGAAGTAGGAGATAGGCTTGTTGGTGTCTGTTTACAGCTCAGTGTGTTTTCTCCTTCAGCCTCATCTAAGCCATGTCAAATGCCAGAATTTGGCAATAAACATACCAACCAGTCTGGAAGGAGGGGTTTCAATGGAACATGTAGTTTAAAGGGACGCTGAAGCTTTTCACAGAAACATTCGCTCATCATTGGAACCGCAAAAATGGATATAAATAGGTTCTTGATGCCACATCCAGGGGTGCAGTTACTTACGCTGTTTGGTCATATTACTATTTGTCAAGATATTTTAATAACTGCCGCAACGTTTGTTATCCTGTTGTCAATCTTTAGATCTACTTTCTCATATCTTAAAAAAAGATTTCCCTGTGGAATGGCAGCATTTCGGCTGTTTCTAATGTATGATTAAGCGAGGAGAGCTTGTCTACATATAATTTGTCATGCAGGAATTAAACTTTGATACGACCCACAGCTTTTAGCATTCTAACGTCTGTTGTGTGACGCTACATTTCAAGCAGATTTCCTCTGCCTTCATTCAAACAAGAACACGTGGCTTTTAACAAGAGGCACGTGGCCTGGTTCACTCCCAGTTTATTAAATCATAAATTCATGATGCTATTCACTTGTGAGTTATGGCTAGACCTCCTCAGATTCACATCAACACCCATAGCCAGGTTCCCATCTCTGTACTCTCAGCATTAAATCTTCCCCAGAGACGAGACTGTAATCTATGTATATAGTAAATTACTTTTACATTTTTACGTAACAGCCACTTGCACATTTACCTTTATGGTAATATGAAACCTGGATTATTCTGTAACTAAGTTAATGCAGAAACGTTTGCTGTACCTTGTATTTGTTTTGTTATTGCAGGTATGTCCTGTTGCTTCCTTTTACCTTCATTGGCCTTACATCACCCCCAGTGTTTTCAGGTTTTCACGCTGGAAATCACAGTTCCCTAACAGATCGAATTTGGACTTTGGTTTGTCTAAGTAAATAGTCAAACCAAAGTCCAAATAGTCAGGATATTGTTGGCTTGCAGATTAGCTCAGGCTACTTGTAGTTAACACTGAGATGTTTCTTGAGGGAGACCTTTATGTACTAAAACAAGACCGTTTTCATTAGTGTCATTGCTAAAGACAGAATCATACAGACAGGAACACTCTCATTGGCTGCGACAAATATGAATCAGTGATGCAT
>JACXGI010000371.1:78933-105869 GCA_016801175.1 Esox masquinongy
CACACACACACACACACACACACACACACACACACACACACGTGTTACCAAAGCAACTACTGTAGGAACATACAGGACAACAGTGCCCTCCAGTGGTTCTGATTGAATCGGCTCTTAGCTGGAAGTTAGGAAGTAAGCAAGTTATTGTTTTGATCTAATCTATCTCACTCTTGTTCTAGTTCTCTCTCTCTCTCTTCACTCCTGTTTCTTCCCCTGCCCGCACGTATACACAAACATAAAGACCCCCCTCTCCAATACCCTCTCATCATATGTCCTACCTCTATCTCCGTTTGTGAGTGGTAGCTCTAATACATTAACAATATACTCACTGGCACTATACAGAAAAGCATATGTGGCACACAATGTTCCACACATTTGTACATCCTGCACGAGTCATTATCCAAATGTAATCCTTTTAAAACTGAGTGTTATTCATAAGGTGACAAAGATGCATTTCCGGATGGAATCAAATTGCGGTCATTATGACATCATGGAGAGAAAGAAGACGTGGTAGGAAGTTATATAAAAGATTTGTTAATTTATTTAATGCATAACTATTTTCTGCATACAATAACACAATCCTGACTGACCATCTGTAAAAAATGGATATGAGTCACTCATTTGTATGTTATGATGGTAAGGATGTAATGTTATGGTTATCGAAAGACAATCTTATGACCGTGAAAGATGTAATGTTATAACCATGGTAGATGTAATTTTATGACAATGATATATGTAATGTTATGACTACGATAAATGTCATGTTCTGACTATGACAGATGCAATGTTATGACCATGGCAGATGTAATGTCATGACCATGAAAGACGTAATAGTATGACTATGAAAGGCATAATGTTATTGCTATGTAGTGTAATGAAAAATGTCTGTTGAGGAAGAGTGGGAGTGTATTTACTGGGAGGAGCGTCTGGCCATACCAAGTCTCCAACAGACCCTTGGTGATGTTAGTCATGGGTCCTGCATAACATTTGATTCTCTACAGATCTGGAACACCAGGTGTGGGTCATCAGCCCCATCTTCCTGAGCTCACCTGGAGAGGTGGGAAAATCTGAGGGAACTGGAATTTAACTAAATGCATGATATTGTGGACATTTATCTGTAGTGTTTGGATTTCCCTTATTCTGCATATAGGGTTGAATTGGCTGATATGTTTTTATTGTCCTGTACAGGGTATGGATCAAACTTTACTTTTATTTAAGAATATTGCAGAACGTTTGTTTGTGTTGCACGACTGACAACAGACCCAGGCCCAATCCATTTGATAATTTTGCATTAGATTTGTGGGACAGTTCCTGTCATTTGTGTTCATTGTGTGTGCCAAGATAAAGTACTGCTAATGATTATTTGGGGGAGTGTTTTAGATATATCTGCTGTTAGGATAAAAAGCCATCTCTCAAACAGTTGTTTTTTCACGTTAAAGAGACCTCCCAGCACGTTGTGTTGTAGTAGTATTTAAGAGTTTGTTTGTGTTAGAGACCTCCCAACACGTTGTGTTGTAGTAGTATTTAAGAGTTTGTTTGTGTTAGAGACCTCCCAACACATTGTGTTGTAGTAGTATTTAAGAGTTTGTTTGCGTTAGAGACCTCCCAGCACGTTGTGTTGTAGTAGTATTTAAGAGTTTGTTTGCATTAGAGACCTCCCAACACGTTGTGTTGTAGTAGTATTTAAGAGTTTGTTTGCATTAGAGACCTTCCGACAGGTTATGTTGTAGTAGTATGTAAGAGTTTGTTTGTGTTAGAGACCTCCCGACACATTGTGTCATTAAACAGGTTAGGAGTCTATTGTAAATGGATGCTCCTACCACACATTCGTGCTATAGTGTGTTTAAGACACTTATGGTATAATTAGTAGATTGGGATACGATTTGTGAGGATGTTGAATAGAGCTGTAGTGGAACTATGTTTGGTATTATAACTTTATTACTTGACTGGAATAAGTTGTATTACTTTGAAATATAGATTACAACGGCATTCCTCATTCATCTTTAGTTACTTCGGTGGAGTAATTGGGAACCTATATCCATACTCTTGTTCGTAGGGCTGCTGATAATTACGTGCATGTAAGGAAGTCTATGGGACCAGACTTGTCAACCCTGAGTACTGGGTTTCTGAACAGTCTGGGAAGACCCAGGAACACATGTAATTTTAATGCTAGGCTGGTGATGAAAGGATTAGCTACCTTTACTAAGAACTACAGTCACGTCTATTAACAAACAATAAGGAGTCAGATTATCAATATATTTATTTTACAACTATGACACATGTAATGTTATGACTATCGTAGACATAATGTTCTGTCTATGATAGATGTAACATTATGACTATGGTAGATGTAATTTAATGACTATGCGGATATATTGGATAGACACTCAACATCCTCAGGAGTCATGCAAATGTGACATGATATCAAATAGATTTACTTGGCGTTTGGGGACCGTGGAAGTAAGCAATCTCTGCTTGACATGTTCTTGATGGACGTTCCTTACCTGGAATCCTGGGTCTGCCTGGCCCACTGTCACGTTTAATACTGGAACTACAGAACAGCACATTGTTGTGGCAAGGTTTCCATTTTCCTCCTCATTCTGAGAGCAGAATGTTATTATTCTCCCCTCTCCCCCTAGGGGGTGGGAGAAGGCTTCACAATTGGCTTTGCAGTGTCCAAATGTTATTTCAGCTCATTCATCACAGTCCTGCTACTTGCAGGAAGGTACCAAGGGAACCTGGGTGGCTGGATTTTGAAACGTGGGGAGGGGGGGTTGACTTGGACAGACAATGTAATAAATAATATCATCAGTGTCCCCAGTATCTCTTAGTCATTTGGTTGCTCTTCAGAATAAACTAATTCAACTGGTGATGTTTCAAATGTTTTATTCAGAGGAGCACCTTTTGGCCTGACGTCCATTATAATGACACTGTGCAGACCTCCTTTGAAATGGGTGAGTACAGCTGGCCATGAATTTCACCCTGTCTAGTCTTAATAGGAAATCTTTACCAGTGAGTACAATAGAAGTCGGGAACATCGTGTTCAGGATTGGCCTTCAATATGTGATGTTCTTGTACATTCCTGCGCACATTCTGAAGGTAACTGATGCCTACGTTTGTGCATGACAATTCTTATTTGGTTCCTAAGAAGCATTGATAATAGCCACGATGATGTCTGAAATAGAAGCCTAGCTAAACTGCTAAACTGTTTAGCTAGCTAAACAAGCTAAACTGTTTTCCAAACCATTCACACAATTCATGTCTGATGTACGTCTACTGTTAATATGACAAAATATGCAAATTCAGAGCTGACAGTAACAACCGATACAGCTGAATGTCCCGTATTATCACTTCAGCCTGCGCCGTACCAGACAACCGATTGAAGCTACAAGGTCATTCGCTCAAAACCAAGTGCTGCATACATTTGGCTGATTAAAATGGTAGCTACTTAAACTATTCAACCATAGTGTGTCATGTAATGTTACCGTGAAAGGTTTTTGTGCTTTGTCATTTCATAGAAATATTTCGCCACGCCATCAAATGTTGCTGTTAATTAAAGAAATCTTTAAGTCTGAAAAACACACTTCCTAACCCTTTGAGAATGTACAGTTCTGACAGACACAATGTTGTAACATACCTGTGCAGAACCTAAAACAGAGGCTTTGACTACCAGACTGCCAAAGGCTACAAGAGCTTAACAGTGGAATTATTTGATCAGATAGTTCTTTATTATTAGAATTTGACAGATATTTGCTTGACGTACAAGAAGGTTTAGTAAGATAAGTTCAGATATGCTTTACATTGTTAACATTTAATAGATGGTCTTATCCAAAATGATTCACTGGAGCAGTTTGGATTAAGCACCTTGCTCAGGGGCAAAATAACTAATTTTAACTTGGATTAGCGATTTTACTTTACTTTTTAGATTATATACCAATGTCGTCAGGAGAGATTAGACTTTTTTTTTTTTGCAAACCATCAACTAAAGTCGTCCTTTCTCCCCAAATCTACAGGGAAATAAAAGCTTGAATACCAGAGTCTGAACATGAATAGGAACAGTTTGTCACTGTCAGGTAATGGTGCCCAATTGGTCTATACTCAGTCCGAGGAGATTGGAGTGTCTGACACGTGGAGGTCACCGCCTCATCTTCCTCAATCCCTCAACTCCCAACAGACTAGCAACAATGAGGCCATAAAACTACATTTTCTAGCAGAGGTTTTCAACTTAACTCTTGAGGGTTATTCCAGAAAGCTGGATTAGTAATTTAGCAAGCTCTGTCAAACCAGAACTATAGCTCCAGAAAAATATTTTTTTTTTAGTCTGAGAAACCATAGCAACAAATTCTCTGAACCAAACCTGCTGCCTACTAGGTTAAGTGGATCATATCCTGTCCAAGTGATTAAAAAGCAGAGCTTATTAACCAATCAGATTCAATTCTGTCACTCAGGTCTGTCCAGCTGTCAAGACTGCATTGCGCACCATGCCTTACAAATTATTGGACCTTGTATAGATGCTTTAGATTATTCAGAATAATGTTTATTCGAATAATGGAATTTTTCCACACAGTCAATGGTTTATCTGTCCAACTTCATTAACCCGTACATACCCATGTAACCCAACATGGTTTGTGCTTTGACTAGAAAGAACTCTGTATTGCTTTGCAATTTCTCCCAAATAATATGTTAGTAACACCACTGCTGCCATCAAAGACATATTGGAAACCTGGCAGAAATGAACTGACAGAGTAAATCCGTAAGTGACATGATTTGATTATCAAATTAACCTACACATGTGGGTTATTATTAATAATAATTCATTAATTTCTTGAGCTCTTTTATTGCAACTAACACTAATTACATTAACTGTCAAGCTTATAACCTAAATTGCAGTAGACTACAGTGTGTCAAAATTGCTGTGGTAGGCTGTTTGCACAGCCAATATTGGAATCGTATTTTATTCAGTTCATGAAGTTATTGTCATGACAACACAAATTTTATGGTCGCAACCCCATTTTAACAAAAAGATCCTTCAAAACATTGTATAGATGATTTTGGAGAAAACATCTACATAATCATTGTAGGCGGTAACAATAACTAATATTTTCCGAACTTAAATGGTTTGCTGTAACTTTCGACTCCATGGTGGATCGCAGTTTTTTGTCATTGTCACAAGGACCTTTTGAAACGTTGTGTACACATGCAAGCTGGCGGGCGGCTCAACCAATCTGCACTTCACTTCAGCCTAACAATTTAATTGAGAACCAACCATTCTGGAAACAAAAATGCACCAAATTAAGAGAAGCCAGATATGCTCAGGAAACCCTGAATTTGTTGAGACACTTTTCGGAAATTCTGAAGTTTAGTTGTTGCTCTTACCAGTTTAGTTGTTGCTCTTATCTGCCATTTAGTTTCACTCACCTGGTGTCCAAGGTCTGAATCAGTCCTTTAAATATTTGGAGGATGAAAACCAGAAGTGTTTCGTCCCTCCAGGACTGGACTTGCCTGGCCCTGCACAACAGCAAATGGACAAAAATGTATTGATTTCCGACGTTCATTGTTTTGCAATGATTAACTCACTGCACTGGGTTGGCAGGCAGGTAGCCTAGTGGATATGAATTACTCCTTTTTACACATACTGGGTGTAAATCGTTCTGAGTGTGGGCTAAACATTAATGCAGTGGCTCTTTCTTTGTGACAGACCTTGTGGGGTTTGAAGCATTGTATCCCATTTGAATCACAGTAGGTGAATCACGATGTTTTTTACATTTACATCTTTATAATTTATCAGACACTCGAATCCACTGTGACAGTTCATTCCTCCTAAGATAGTTAATTGGGACAACCACACCACCCAGTAATAGTAGTAAGTACCTATTGGCAAAGTCAGTGCTACATGGATATCATAAGTTCTATATGATTAATTTACATGGCATCTCTTTATTGTATCATGATGATAATATGATATTGCGATGTCTCCGGAAATTCTTATTACTAATATTCAATAAGTCTATGTGACTCATATTTGTCGATACAAATTAGCAGATTTTTTAAATGGTGATTTAATGAAGTATTTTTGTCTTTGTAGATGTTTTTGATCTATCTTTATAAAGATCCATATTTTTTTACTGTGATATATTTTGTTGTAGTCTTCGTTATAGGCTGTGCTTAGTGTCGAGGTCTATGTGGATTTATGGCAAGGGTTGTTATCTGTGCTGGAAAACTCTCAAGTGTGTGAGGGTTTGGATCGAGGCACGACTTCCCACACCTAGGCGGTCGTCATGGAAACAATCCCACAAGTCAAGTGCAAATTGCTCCTTCACTAAAACGATTTTGACCGTGTAGGGTTGCTAGCTGAGAAATAACATCCCTCTTTTTCAGTTTGATAATTTATTCAGTGTGAAATGCATCTTGTCATACACAGCTGTCCTTGGGTATCCCTTTGTGTGTAATATGGAAACGGTAAGATTTTTCCCAGATTTTTCCCCACACAAATGTTTTGTGTCAAAACATTTGTGTGGGGCTTCTTCGTCTTGGGCATAGTGCCAATTCAGCCAGCCAAGAAGACATCATATTAACAATCTCTTTCAATCCACAGTTTCTCCATCTGAATGTGAAGACAATACTTTGGATTTAGCCTACATTGGACAGCTGCCAATTAATTTGGATCAGTGCAGAAAAAGATGACAAGACAAAGCCTGACGGTTTATACATTTGAGATGATATGGCATAAACAAAGTGGGTTGTTTACTCAATCTATATGGGTAACAGACAGCAAACATGACACATCCCTATCCAGAAAATATCCATATTGTTTCAACAACAAAATTGAGACTAATAAAACGTTTAATGGGACGACAGATGTATTTGACAATTAGAAGAGAGTACAGGCTGAGACAACAGACCAAAATGAAAGAAATCTCATTTGGTTTCTATTCCTCACTTATCGGTGTAGCCACGCCCATAGTCATGAGTACAAATGATCTGACAATAACATGCCCTCCAGCAGAACACTAGAGGGCAGTGGAGATTTCCCTTCCTCTTTCTGTCTCCAATTTCCATTCCACTCTATGTACTCAGTCATGTGCCATTCAGAAAGGCCTTCCTTGAGTCTTCAAATACACATTCCTTTGTAAATGGGCTTGAGGAGAACAGAGGTCCTGATTGGATAATCCTCCAATCAAAACTATTATACATATTGAAACTATAACATAAGATATTTCTCTCAAAACATGTTGTTTTTGAGGTTCCATTTGTTAACAGGTAAAATATGATATGGTAGCTGCGTCTGATGTACTTGCTAGCAAGCTTCTCACACTGTAACATTTATGTACTGTAACTGCTGGAAGATGGCTAACTCTTGACTTCACCTTGCTAACAGGTGAACCCAACTGGGTTACATCTTGCAATCAGATAGCCACAAATTATTCCCATCAACCAACAGGTAACTGTTTGTAAATCGTGCAGCGTATTGAACATTGAGGTTGCTGAAATCGTAAGCCCTACTGTTTGCTAATGATTGTGGGTGTGTCATAGCTTTTGGCTACTGCCAAATAGCTATTAATTAATCTACAGTATCTTACATTTCTGCTTGCTGATAAATATATAATACAATTTGACATTGTCTAATGCTGTATAATAGCAACATGTCTTCAGAGAATATCAGTTTATGCATTAAACTAATTTGTGTCAACATGATTTGTGGAATGCCAATTCACCAGAGAGCGATATTGATCTCCGGAGGCCAAAAGGCTAATTTAAGCTTTGTGGTTGTTTAAGAGCAGTTATATAACGTCCAGCTCCTCATTAACAGCTGTAGTGGGGTGCCATAGCAGATTGGAAGCTAGGAGACAGCTGTTTTGAAAATCCAACTCTTCCTTGGGGTCAATGATGGTAACGACAGACTCCTGAAGTGGTGTTGCTGTTACCCAAACACAGTGAAGAAAAATAGTGAAACATGTTTTAGCCCTGTACAAGTGAATATAGTTGTATAATTGCTGATAAAGAAACTGTCCAGCCTCATTCCTGGCAAAGTATGTGAAGTAAAACTTCTATTATTTCCTAATTTGTTCTCTGTTGACTCCTGTTTTCCAGGCACGGCTGTTAGTTATTCACCATGCCCTTATCCTCTCTAGTCATTTCCTTTCTTCTCTTTCTGGCAGCCTTTTGGGCCTGGCCAGACTGTTCCTGTTTGGATTCCTGTTGTAGGATGAGCTACATTGGCTATGGAACATTTTGTTTGGAGTGTGCCCGTGCAATGCTTTGCGGCCAGGTTCTATTCTTATTCAGACATTAGCCAGTCCTACTGGAGGTTCATTCCTAGGAACACCTTTGTAGCATCAAGTCTGGTTGAACAAACACTGGACTTTCTTATACTATTTCTAGAAAAGTCAAGGCATTTTATGACAGAATTCATTATTTTCTAGAACGCCAAGTGGATCAAGGAAAAGAAACTCAATTTCCAACAAAAAACAATATCGCCATTGTCTATCTCACTCTCCACCCATCAATACTCATGTACTGTATGTGAACTACTGTTCCTACCCTCAACAACTTTTTCCAGTCAGCAGTCCCTTTTGTAATTTTAATAGCCTGTTGCAGCTAGTTAGCAAGCAGCTGTCTCTTGCGCATGATATATGGTCCATTGCTCTCCCAGAGAGAGCTAGCCAAAGCCAAGGCTCCCAAATAGACACATCGAATGTGTGTGACCGCAACTTTCCGTTATCTTCAGGACTGCCATGCTAAAATAGCAGCTGCTTTCAATGGCCACTGCTATGGGGAAGTTTAAATACTTTCTTAGTAAAGTCACAAGTCACTTTCTCTTGACTACTATTCCACAGTCACACTATCAGTGCACTGGACTACATTTTACAATTCGTTTTTCATTTTGGTCATTTACCACATGCTCTTTGCCTGAGCAATATAAAGTTAGTACTACTCATCTCATTACATTTTGGCAACTTATTCTCCTCAGAATATCAAAGTAGTTATGCCACTTGAGTGTACACTTGAAATAGTGAAGCTATAGTATTTCATCTTATTTAAGAAACCTGGGTCTTTCAAAATAACTTGTGGTTGGTGTTTTTCACAATATAGCTATGAATTGGTATATCAGGATTTGCTGGAAGGATAGCCTAGACATTTACAAACATTGGACTAAGACAAGCTAATGTTTTGAGTTCTCATAGAGTAAGACTCTAACTTTTGATAGAACCACCTCTTAACTTTGCAATTCAGACCAAATACTTGCAAAATAAGGGTGACTTTTGATACTAAATTTAAAAAAAAATGTTTCTCAACACCCAACTAAGAGTTAGGAAATTGTATGTTAAGATCTATAATCTTAAGAACTGTATTTGTGTCTTGGCCAGTGGTTTCTCTGGATGTGTGTCTCCTGGGGCTAATAGCAGAGTATGTTGTCAGTTTAATTAAATGTGTGTTGCTGGCATGGTCATAAACTGAAGACTGCCAGGCAGAATTAATCCAAGAGCTCTTTAACCATCATTCACCTTCATTTGAATTCTTGGTGGTGAGTATTTTGGCAGATTTATTTTTATTTTATTTTTTGAGGGGATCATTGGAAGATTAAATACAGTCAAAATAAAAATTAGGCTCTTGAAGATTTTATTTTTATTTTTTTGTTTTATATCCTTCATAGGACGGCTGTTGACGTTATAGGAGGACTATAATTTTGGTTCGAGATTAAGGCTTATCCAGCCAATAGATTAAGGTTTATCCAGCCAATAGATTAAGGTTTATCCAGCCAATAGATTAAGGTTTATCCAGCCAATAGATTAAGGTTTTTTCCAGCCAATAGATTAAGGTTTATCCAGCCAATAGATTTAGGCTTATCCTGCCAATAGATTAAGCCTTATCCAGCCAATAGATTAAGGCTTATCCAGCCAATAGATTAAGCCTTATCCAGCCAATAGATTAAGGCTTATCCAGCCAATAGATTAAGGCTTATCCAGCCAAAAGATTAAGTCTTATCCAGCCAGTAGATTAAGGCTTATCCTGCCAATAGATTAAGGCTTATCCTGCCAATAGATTAAGGCTTATCCAGCCAATAGGCCATTTAAAAATAGCCAAAAAAACAAGCCTCATATAAACTAGGTATGAAGTAAATAGTGATTTGGTTCTGTTCACTTCATGGACATGCCATTGTTACTCAGTAGGGTTGCAAAGCTCAAACATTTCCCAGAGTGCCCTTACCTTGCCAGTGTGAGGAAGCAGCCCAAGGAAACACCGACTGTAGGCTAAACATTTCCCTTGTGATGCTTTGGCATCGTGTCTCTTCAATCATATGACTGCTGATTTTCATTGGCCTCAGCTATTTTTTTAAAATCTGGCATTCTTCCGTCTACGTTTCCCATCACAAGGTATCTATTTATAGACGGTGACATAATATTCACCACTGCCCTCTTGCTCTTGACATCCTCAGGGCAGATGTTTGGCATGCCAGCATGGTGGCATGGTAGGGGTGTCTCGCCCCACATCCTCTTAATTCTGTAGAGCAGGAGGGGGTGTGCGTGTGCATGTGTTTGAGCGCAGGCATTTGTGTATGTATGAGAGAGACAGATAGATACAGAGAGAGCGAGCGAGAGATAGAGACAGAGATAGAGACAGAGAGATAGTGATAGAGAGATTGAGAGATAGAGGGAGAGAGAGTACTGGTGATCAGTGCCGGAACGTTATGGAATGGTCTTCCGGTACCTCTGATTTTAGGCAAACAGCTTTACGGTTCCTTTTTGAGGCAAGACTTATTAACACATACATTTTGATGAACATATTCTAATGTGCCATTTGCACTGTTGGTGATCTTTGCATCTTCTTTATCACTGCAATCAAAAGCCTGAGCTTGAGATCCCTGGCAATCTCTATTTACTGACCTTCTTAAGAATTTTTTTTTTTTCACAAACCATGATTAGTTAGACAAAGGGATTTGAAAATCTTTTTAAAAAGACTGCTGGACACCATCTTGCCTCTACAGTGTGGGAAGGCTTGCAATAAATGTTGAGAAGTAACATCACTTTCAGACAGCTGCCTTGACAAAGTAACAACTGGCCACTTCCCCAGAATCGGTGCTGTTTGTACATTGCGGAAGCCATGTTCCTATGCCAAACCCCACGAAAGAGAGCACGAAAATTGCACAGACACATTATCAAGTATTCGAATACCGTGGCAATTCTGTATTTCAAAAGTCATGGCCTTTGGAATAAGCAGGGATTTATGTGCAACACCACATTCTTTTGACTTCAGTCCCAAGTGCAGAGTTCTTATCAAGAACCCTGCGGTAGAGCTTCCCCCAGCTGATGGGAAGCAGCTCAGGAGGACATTCTGTTGTGTGACTTTACACTCTGGCATTCAATGCTTTCCATTTAATCTAACCATCTCTGCCTGTTCCAGCCTCCCTGGCCCCATGTGAGATGTGCAGTCTATCAGTCTGCCACCTAGGTGAGATGTTGTCAAGGCACTCAAAACCATTTTTGCCATTGAAAGACAGGGAAGTGCAAAATTCCAGCTAACCTATGATTTCACGTTTGGGGAATGAACTTGGTTACCTCATGAGTAGGCGGCTCGTTCTGTAGTTCTTCACATTTTCAGTTGTCTTTAATACAGTTAGTGTATTTATATTTTATTCTTTATTTTACCAGGTAGGCTAGATTGAGAACGCATTTTCGTTTGAGGCACCAACCTGGGAAAATGTACAAAAAAAATACCCATATATACTAAGTCAATTTTTAAACAACATCATGAAGACAACTAATATAACACAATAAATCATCAGTAATAAAGTCATAAAAAGTAAACATTATTGATTAAAATGCTATTCACACAGTTTCTTAAGTCCCTCAGGCACCAACCCTTTCAATTACAATGTTCTTTGCGGCTTATTACCAAAACTGGGTAAAAGAAACAAAACTTTCCCAGTTTGGTGAAGACTGGTAGCCAGTGCTTTTGTATATAAAGATTTTAGATAATTTAGTACAGTGCAAGATTGCTTTATTGCAAATATTTTATTTTTAAAGCTATCTAGAAAGCAAAATTATTATATTCATATAAGCAATTGAACACATTAAAAATGAAAAAAAAAAAACACTGAAAACCTGCAATTTCAGTAACTTTGCAAGGCATACCTATAAGTTACAGTGACTGTTTATTCAGGATAGTGAATATCAAGATTAAAAAAGATGAAATTTACTGATCATAAGGACAATTATATTCCACACAAACACATACACATTATATTAATGCTCTTGAAGCTTCATAATATGCACAATATTAATAGTAAAGCAACACTTAACAAAGGACCAAGCAGACAGAGAGAAGAAGCCCAAAGCAGTTTAAGACACAATTATCCATCAGGTTTGCGCTCAAATACTAAACTGTGCTTTTCACACAGTGAATTCTGTGGTTGAATAGAAAAAGCTGCAAATGGAGAAATTGACATCATGGTTTAGTGAAGTGATTATGAGTAAGCTGGAATACTGAGAGAAGAAAGGCCTTCTCTGTTTGGATGCAAAGACTCTGCTCAGTGAGCCCAGCTGCCTGGAACTCACACGAACATGTTCTCTCCCAAGCACTGTGCTCTTCGCTTGTTTCTTCCGCATCCAGACAGAGAGATTGATTGATGCAGAAAGAGAGTTATTTCACAACCCTACTGGACACTTAATAGAAATGCTATTTCAACATATTTGAGTGTGACATGAGACAAGCAAGGGAAAGGCAGGTTGCCAGCAAGACTGACAGCCATGACAACGAGACACAGAAATGGGGCCAACTGCTCAGTGACATAATATAATAATAATTAGACGGGAGCTAATTGACCTATTTCATAAATGTACAAAGTGTGTGAGTTGGAAATGTGTTTTTAGCTATTTCCTGCTCTCCCCAAGGCACCTCCAGAGCGTGAGGTAACAGCCAGGGAATCCGATTTATGTTTTTATAGCAAACCTGGAGAAAGTAGGGTTAAGTGTCTAGTTGAAGGTAATAATGAAAGATGCTTCACCTTGTCGTCTCGTGGATTTGATCCCTCAACCTTTCTGTTACAGATGAGATGCTCTGACCAATAGACCACATGCTGCCCTAGTTGTATGACAGCGAAGCTACTCACACGAAGAGGCAAGTGGCACACAAAGATGGCAGCAACCCAACCAAGGAAAACATTTAGGAAATCAGATCAAACATGCAGGGATTCCATTCTCCCTGTACCAACTCCTTGAGTCGACACAGCCTGTGAATTTCTGTCTTTTTGTCTGCATGTTTTAGTAAGAAAAAGATGGCTTCTATACACCTGAATGCTCTGTATGTGCGTATTTGTATAATCAGTGAGTTTCTCCAAAGCACCCACATTTCCCCCATGGAGTCTCATGTGTGAGGTTTTACTAACTAGCCCACAACTTCAGGCTGAACACACTCCCACTTAACCTGGCGCCACCAAGAACATTGGTTCCTCCCTCACACAGTTGTCTCTATTCTGATGTTGACACCCTACCTATGAAAAAAACGAAAGTATTGTGACCTTCCCAACAGGCATTTCACGGTAGCAAGGGTGTTTAACAAAACAGTAGGCCTGTTATTCAACAAATGCAGCAGCCCTTAACCACGACCGAGGAAGGTCTTTCGACCGAGGGCCTGCTCATAGCAAATAGTCACGTGGCGGAATTAAACGGATATCAAACGCAATGGAGACGTGTGCCTGTCGGCCATTATGACGCGGGTCTTGACGACTGTAAAATGAGCTACCTGAATCTGGTCAGGGAAGGCAGAGGATACAGGGACACTGCTGTTCAATTCTGAGTCAGGCAGAGGCTGGCCTTGGATATTCTGATTGGATAAAGCTGTGTCTATCAAATACATTCAATATTCAAACATTGTATTCATAATTGCTCCATGGTAACAAGTATTAATCCTAAACATGTCTGTTTCTTTTTGCGGCAGGAATGATTGTCTGTTATGCCTGTGCGCACATAATACAGTTGTAGAATTAATGGCAGCCAGCAGGTCAAACGAATGACTGAAATAAACCAGTCATTCTGGGGGGGGGGGTCATGAATGGCAAATAAATGAATGACAAACTGCAAATCACTACCTGTGCTGAAACCACACAGAACAAGGAGCGATGAGCTGAGCAGATCAGGACCACAGGTCGACCGGTTCAATACAAATGGAGGGGGCTTGTTGTTGTTTTATTATTGTTAGTTTTAATTATGTCTAGTTCACCTGGCACCTGATGATGTGAGGCCTGTCCACTATACAAGCCATTCACTAGAGGACTTCTCGCTCTAAATGAGATCTTTGTCAGCACGGGAAACCCATCAGTAGAGGTGTAGTTATGTATGCGTGTGATTCTGAGAGGAAAAAAAGTCTGACTCAGCAAAACAGGCATGGGAAACAGTGGGGCCTTCAAAGGACTAACACACACTGAGGCATGTTTCACCAGGGGGAATCAAAGGGGTTACAACAACAAACACTATTACTCCTGGCACTAAAAAAGACTGCACAAAGCTTTGTGTACTCCAAAGATTCTATGTCCTCCCATAGGACCATGTTTACAGCAGCCTAACGGACAGAGCGCTTTTGCTCAAGTTTCATCGGCACAAACTATTTCTGGCTATGATTTGACTGACATGTTTAAGGCACATTCTACTGTTGCTGTGATGGTCGAAATTATAGAAATGGGATTGCCTTCAGTATATTTTATGCAAATGTGTTTATAAAATGTCTGTTTATACACAGGGCAAAGTCAGATGTATTTCAAGCTAAAGTACTTTTATTTTTATAAAATACTTTTTCTTCTTATCAACACTGGAATTAAAAAAAATAAAAATAAATAAACAGAATGAATGGACGATCACCTTTAGCAGTACAAATGAAACACTCAACTTAAAATAATTTCAAACAAATGTATTTTTGTTATGGCAGGTAGAAACCATCAAAAAGGTGAAGTTGGAGAAGAAGTGCATACAATTGTAAATGATTATGGTCCAAAGAAATGCAGCACATATTTGTTTAGTGTACTGGAGAAAATCCATTTATAAAGTAAATGAGTAAGTACTATACAATTTTGAATGTAACAAAACAACTTGAAAGAGTAAGACTGTTGTGTTATTGAATACAATGCCACCAGTATGTATAATTAATGCTAACAGTTATTTTTTCTGCTTGAAATTGGAGACTTGTGCTAGATCCTTCAGAGGATTTATAAATGCTTAACATCCAGTTACACATTTTTGGCACCGTTACTAAACTAATCATACACAAGGAATTTCCTGAATACTTGATATAAAACACACACAACACTCTTCAAGTTCAACTGAGGCCTTTTCTTTGGTAGTTATTTCACTGGTAAACATTTGGATTTAAGGAATGAAATGTTTGTAAGCTTTTGGAAAGTAAAAATATACAGGCCAGGTGTTTGTGGAAGATCAAATGCCATGTCCAATGCTATGTAGAACATTCTTATCTTAGCACAACATACGGACATGCAAATGCAGCACCTCAATCTGTCAGACTTCTTGAGAAAATCTCTTCTCTAGGCTGGAATTAAAACTGTGGGTGTCCAAGAGTATATAGTTCTACAACACAATACTCATACACTCTACTCAAAACACTCACTAATATATTGTTAACAATTCAGTCATTTTTCCACTGTGCTTGTATGTCATACGTTCATGGGCACCACTTTGATGCCGTGGGCATTGATGTATGTAAGGAAAACCTGGGCCCGCCTCTCGATGACATCAATTAGCTTCTCAATGCCCCGCCTACCTCCCTGGCTCTCCCAATACAGCTGGTCGAGGAATAGTGACTGGAGGAGCCTCTCCCTCAGTCTCTGGCTCTTCAACACCTTCACTGCCTGCTCTGGGAACCTGGGGAAAGAGAGGAGCTGAGTTACACGATAGTGGATGGTAACCCTTTATTGGTTGGTAACAGTTCATAGAGGAATGTTTACTTATTGTTGGATAGTTGGTAACACTTAAAGTGGAACGTTGGTGACACTATAGCGGATAATTTGTAGTACTTTGTGTTGGATAATTAGATAATTAGTTGTAGTACTTTGTGTTGGATAACACTTTATAGTGGATAGCTTAAAACACTTTGTAATAGTTATCACTATAGTGGTTAGTTGACAAAATTGTATAGTGGATAGTTGGTAACACTTATCAAGTAGGTAGTTGGTAAGGCTTTAGAGTGGACGGTTGTCCTGCTTAAACCAGTTTCCAACAAACGACATAAGCATATTATAGCGGAAATTAACTTTTGGTTTATCGTTACATGTTTGTATTGGGGTTGTGCTTCGTCATATTTGGTCGCTACTGCTTCAACTGGTCTGAACTAGTCATTCATTTGATTAGGTATACAGTATATTAATGCAGAACTAGTCATTCATTTGATTAAGTTTACAGTATATTAATACAGAACTAGGCATTCATTTGATTAGGTCTACAGTATGTTAATGCAGAATTAGTCATTCATTTGATTAGGTCTACAGTATATTAATATAGAACTAGTCACTGATTTGATTAGGTCTACAGTATATTAATATAGAACTAATCATTCATTTGATTAGGTCTACAGTATATTAATATAGAACTAGTCATTCATTTGATTTGGTCTACAGTATATTAATATAGAACTAGTCATTCATTTGATTAGGTCTACAGTATATTAATATAGAACTAGTCATTCATTTGATTAGGTCTACAGTATATTAATATAGACCTAGTCATTCATTTGATTAGGTCTACAGTATATTAATATAGAACTAGTCACTCATTTGATTAGGTCTACAGTATATTAATATAGAACTTTAGAACTTGTCAGATGATTGACTGAGTCGCACATGTAGCAAGAAAAACGTAATAAACCAAACATTTATTAATAAAACATGTCAATATAAAGAAAATCATGTAACTTCAAATAGTTTGCTTGTGTGGTTGTTTGTATACTGAGGTATATTGGAAAAATGAACTCCGATAAAAGACACCTCATCCCATTGTGCCATACATTATTTGCAAGGTATTGTACAGAACGTTGGTGTTTGTTCCTTACATAACAATCTGTAATCAAAAGTATACCTAGTATCAAAAGTATACCAAGTATATCTAGTGACAGTCTTTGGCTGTTGAAGTGAAATCCAGTGGAAGGGCCTCAGCTTTGATGACTATCACAACAGCCATGTAAGATGAAAGGTGATAACTGTCAGCACCAGACCTTTGTAGTTGTCTGGTCCACTGATTTATTATTGATCACAAGATGTTATGCAGAGAATGTCTCTGGTATAGGACTGTGCTTTATTATACATACAGTACTGTAGCTTCCACTAAGAACTAGGAGCTGAATCAACTGCAAATTATATCTAAGCGGTGCATCAGTTGCTGATTAAAGGTTGTGACAAAAATGCAGTTCTCTAAAAGTCCAGTACAGTGTAGTTTAGTATTCCTCTAAGATGAGACAGTTCTAGGTTTTGCAAAAGCACAGCTAATTATAGATTAATTTGGATAATTACTTACTCTTTGATTCCCTCCAGTAGTTTGTAGTCCAGGTTGTCCTCGCCACGGTCAAAAAATCCCTTGTTGTCAGTGAATACTAAGCGCCTGGGATCGTGACCCCTGTGAATGATGTTGGCCAGCTCTACACTGTCCTTGTCTCCACACTCCTGGTGGTGGCCCCGCTCGACACAGACATCCTCCTGACGAGGCCTGAACCCACAGCAGTTCCGGTCCAGCCGGCTGTATATCTGAACAGGAGAACAAATGACCTTCATGTGATGTCGCAGGCCAGCTATCTGAAGTCAACGTTGTCCTAGCTTGTACAATCTTCCTTTTCGAAATGCTACAGTTGTTTATTTGAAAGACAACCCTGGTATGTAATTAGACAATACCTGCAACAGAAAATCAAACAGGGCCAGTTTGCTCCACTCATAATGGTGTATGCTGGAGCAGCCAGAGTGAGGCTTCGGTGTGACTTTCTTGTGCCAGCACCTCTGTTTGAGGGAGTTCTGGTACTCCCCCCACGTCATCTTCACGGTCGATCGGCTCTCTGCATTGTCCCCTGGTGAAAGAAAACCCTCCCAAAGCAACACCGGACAGAGCTGTCCATCTGTAGCATGAGGTGAGAATGTCAATGTAACAGACCGGACATGGAACACGTCTTTGTTAGCCTTTTGTGCTAAAACCTGCACGTATTCCCATGAGCTAATTAAAACCTCCACATCTCAAACAATGGTAGTAATCACACAAACCTACTTCACGGAATCATCACTGCTCCCGGTGCTCTGCTTCGCAACAAGTTACCGCTCTCCTCCACAACGTTGCAACCGTTTGAGCTTTACAAAAGATACAAATTGTATAGACCCATAGCCGACATTTCAAGTGATCTGTAGAGGGAGCTTACTCTTTCGAGTAGCCCTGTATATTTTAATCAAATTCCAAAATTAGATGTTTATTTTTATTTTGGGCCGATTAGTTGGCATAATCTCAAGCATAACTGCGCAGAGGTCTGCTTGTTATGTGAGCCGGCATTAAGGCAGTTGGGATGTTGTTAAGAAACGCGCGCAAAGTTTTCACAATGGGGGCCTCGTTTCAATTGATCAGGATTCTATGACCAACAGGGTTGTGTAGCTTCGACCGCAACAGAAGGAAAGCTATTACTAGTTTACCTTCAGTTGCGAAACGTAAGTATATATTTGTCGTAATTTCCTTAAAGGAATTTAAAGGAGAGACTGACCAAAAAGACTACCCATATAGTAGCTAGTCCCGAGTCTCGTGTATGTTTGGTGACGTTCTTGGCTAGGGCGGCGGAAGAAAGAATGTCAGCTGATGCCCAAACATGGCCAGTTCAAGACTGAGTAAGATCATTTTTGAGGGTTGACATTATGGGTCCTTGCACTGCCACATCAGCTGAACCTCCGTTTCTGTCTCTCTCACATTGCAATTCTAGTTAATGGAGTTTGCACTCAGACGCCGATTGCCCCACGGCTGATAGAGTTAACTTGGCCTTCCTGGTATGTTGACACGGGGAGAATTTAGACACTAACCTAGGGCTATTTAATGTCACCCTAATATAAAATTGTAAAGCAATATCAGATTTTTTAACATTTTACAATAGAACAAGAAAACCTAAACCAAATTTGCACAGTGGTATAATACAATAAAATGTTGACTAAATCATATGATAATGAATTGAAATGGAACTCGAGCAGGATTTACTGACCTGCCTCCAGTATAATATGACAATGCTTTATTATCTGGTATAATCTGGTTTCCAGACACTTCGCTGTGCGCAACAGTCCGGGGAACGAGGTTATCAGCAACATTTCAAGTCAAGTGCCTTATAGCTAACAGTGACAATAATCCAAAGGATACCGAACAATAACACATGGGTTTTAATTGGACTTGATTGCCGATATGTTGATATTCAAAATGCAGGTCACTCAGTCGTTAGAAATTGGGCCTACCTTGTAGAAACGGAAACGTCCTGCTAACCGCTGGCACGCTCCGATTCAGTCCCAGGACCCTATCCAAATGGAAAGCGAAAACCTCGCTCGTGTCCAAGGGACTTTTGATTACTCCACATCGTCCTCGACATAATATATTGTCCTTGATGTTGTTATCTTTGTCAGAGTGGAACAAAGACCCATGTATTGTGCTTTCAAACAGCAGGAAGGGGTTAGAATCTTTTTGGGAAACCTCATGAATGCGCGTAACTTTACCATCAGCAAGAAAGAGCATGGCGCTGATGTCCTCTTTGCTGAACCACGGCGGTGCCGTCTCACTGTATATTCGGATAGCACTGGCGTGAGGTTCTGTTTCCGTTTTTACTCTCGATCTTACATTATGTGTTGCATTATTTATGGTATTAATTTGTTTCCAAGATATTTTGAGTCCATTAGTGCGCTTCAGTTTCCAATCCTCCCTCTCCAATGTCTCAATTTTCTTTTGCGTAAACCCCTCATTTGGTTTGATTCTCTTGGCTTTGCGCCTTAGTTTTGGTCTCACTGTACCTCTTAAAATTGCAGGTTTAACGCGCCTTGGTTTCATTGTTATGTACAAGACATTAGACCGCGTCGGAACCAACGAGGTTAGGTCTAATAAAGATTCTCCCGTGGCTCCGGTTGGTAAGTCGGCAGTTTCGGAGGGTTCAGCAACATCGAAACTCGGAGTGTATAGCCCACGACTGCGTTTGTGCTGATGTATAGCAAATCTTCTATTCTGGTTCGGCCACGAATGTCCAACTTGGGAAATAACGAAAAACAAATACACACAACATGCCCCAAAAAATATTATAATCCTTTTCGACGGGGAATATCTGCGACATGATTTGGATATCCTCAGAAAAGAAAAACTCAACCAAAAAAAGAGAGACTTTTTTATGTCCCCGGTATGTGTACAAGTCTCCATTAGAACTTATCCTCCGACATGATTATCGGTTACTCTTTGCGCTGAGCTCTGGATAAGAACGGCGGCGGCGCATGGCTAACTTCCAATACTTATTTTCTACAGGATTTCAGACAAAAGTTATGTCTAAAATCAGGACGCAAAATAGGGAGGTTGTGGTTATCCCTGAGGTCAGTGTCAAGGCAAGAGAAGAAGGGGTGGCCTTTTGCAATAGAGAATGAATCGGGACAACTGCAACACAACGGATCACCTGCACACTTATAAGGATATAACCTTCTCTGACATACATTTATGTACGAAGAGACTCATATTTGTCTCTAAAAAAATCTTATCACACACGTTATTCAGAATAGACAGGAAATAATATAATAATGCTATAGTCATGTTTTACATGGTTAGTGATTTGAAGGTTTTCAACCATCATCCCTCAAGCGACATCTGCTGGTGTAGTTTTGCTATACAGTTTGCGTGTAGAAAAGTTAGGTTATTGAGTTTAGAGTTAGGGTTAGGTGTTAGGTTAGGAGTAAGGAATAGGGAACATGGATTTATAAAGACAAATGTGTGCATGTGTTTGGGAAAAAATGTATTGAACCTGTTGTGGTGTAGGACTAAAAATAGAAAAAAAGACACAAGGGAAAAGTAAACGTTCTTTCTGGGATGTTTTATGAATAGAGCTTGTCAAAACAGGAAACAGTCAACAGCAGCACCCTCTGCCAGGAAGTGTTGTTCTGAGCTGATTGTATTGATTTAAATTTTGTAGGCCTACTGTAAGCTAGCACTGGGCATCAATCTCTTTGACCATGCATGATTTCCTGTAGTCAGGGGTTTCTACGTGTTAAAAAGCAGGGGGTTATCTTGTTGCCACAATAATGATACATATGGTGACTGGGGTGCATTGAGGTCAGTTTAATGTGTTACAGATTGTACTCCTGTTTTGAGCAAAGATGTTTCAAAGTTGATAGATTTACCCATGAATAAACATTTAAAACATATGTATTATAAAAAAAACAAGTGTTACATATTCTTAACATTTGTAAATGCTTGTAAATTTTCTGCCCTCTTTTATTTGCACTTCTGGTTAGATGCTAACTGCTGTGCCATAATGTGAAACACATGCATGCATAGTGCTTTGACCAAGCACCTGACTTGGAGGGAGTATAAACTCACTGACAATGTTTACCTGGTAACTAACATGGCACACTCTCTCTAACAATTATTGTTGCTGGTGATAGTATAATTATTTCAGTGGCAGGGTGAGTTTTTAGTTGATTCCCAAGGTCTGTTTATTGACCTGAAATAACTAACAAAATCAGAAATCCTACATACCCACTCATTCCACTCGAGACGTCATCTTAAGACCTTAGTAGTCGCTGGGAGTATCGGCCGGAAAAAAGACCCACGGTACCTCAGAAGGTGACGATTCTCACCGGTTTTGACTGTAAAAACTGTATTGACAATTGACATTTTCACCCGTTCACACTATAAATAATGTATCTCTGACGCCAATCTGGCATCAAGTCTTCTTCATCCAAATAAAACCCTTGTCGTTTAAAAGCAGCATAAAAGCTGTTTCAGGTGTGGCAGGCATGGGGGAGGGGAAATACGCATACCCACATGTCTGAACTGGAACACTCGCAGTGATGTACTTAAAGGACAGCGGCCATGATGACGGCATCCCACAACGCAGCACCAAACCAAGTATGAACCGTTCATTCAGAACAGCACTGTTTTTCTGTTAATGGACTTGGCAAGGATGTAAATACTTGACTCTTCTATTCCCACTTTTTGAACGGAGCCTTGGATATGTCACACCCTAAACACACAATGAAGCTGTCCTCATGAAGGATCCCACAGAGCCAACCGCTGTCCTCATGAAGGATCCAGTGGAGCCAACCGCTGTCCTCATGAAGGATCCCATGGAGCCAACCATTGACCTCATGAAGGATCCCATGGAGCCAACCGCTGTCCTTATGAAGGATCCCATGGAGCCAACCGCTGTCCTCATGAAGGATCCAATGGAGCCAACCGCTGTCCTCATGAAGGATCCCATGGAGCCAACCGCTGACCTCATGAAGGATCCCATGGAGCCAACCGCTGTCCTCATGAAGGATCCCGTGGAGCCACCCGCTGTCCTCATGAAGGATCCAGGCAGGGGTGCTGATGTAGGATCTGGTCCTGTTCTTATTACTTTTATTAATATTGTGATCTAAAAGGCTAATTTGATCAGTAGTCCTACTCTAAAACTCTAGCTCAAGCTAGGTAGAGAAAAACTGTTCTAAGACAAGTGTTTAGAACAGGACTACTGTATTTACACAAAGGTGTAAATACAGTCACACGCTGTAGTTACAGTAGTAGGAATGTGCATTTGAATGATTGTTTATTACTTATTTAAATATTAACCTACCGTCGACATTGCAGGCAATTACGGGCTGACTGATCTAAAACAAACAACCTTGCATTATAAATGTTGATTGTCTTTTGAAAATCAGTCAGTGAGTCACAATTTACCTGTAATGCATCTAGGTTTTTTGCTCTAGCAGGGACAGTTTGGGACCATGTTCTACAGCATCAAAACATCTGCAGGCGACTGCTGACTCACTCATCTACAAGTCATTATTATCTGCAGGTCCGTCTTTTCCAAGTTACCCATTATGCTTTGTATTTTTCTGATAATATAGGACACAACCTTGAGTTGTCTCACTTGTCAACCCCCTCCCTACTACTGCTGAGTTTGGACTGAAGATACATAGCTAGCTCTAATGCTGCATTTGCCCCCAACTGACACCAATGAATTGGCTACATACAACTGGGAAATATTCCCTTGAGATGCCCTCCAGCTGGTATCAGTAGTGAGAAAGCATTTGCTTGACTCTATTATCCCCTCTCTCCCCACCAGATGACCTGTGCCGTCACCTACAAGGAAATTCCCTTGGGAGTCGCATTGTTGACAGTTCAATGCAACAAAACATTCATACTTTAAAACCTATTACGGTTTTTATACTACGATAAATGTACACGTTTAATGGCCCTAGTCAGCATTCCTCAAGGAGTTCAAAGCATATGAAGGCATCCAACGGGTATTTATGACATCAGGCGCTGTTTTTGTTGTTCCTTGAAATCGTTGGCTGCACTCATTTCATCGGGGAAGCAATCACAGCGATTTAGATGACACAATGATTCCCTAAGCTATTCTTGTTTTCCTCACATTAGCTGAAATGGAGTGAACTGTTTAGCAGCCAAGAAATGAAAAAGGAATTTGCTTGCCACAGTCCAGGTAAAGAGGAAGCATGCACGTTTTCCATTAATAATATAAGCTGGTCTGGCTCCGGTGTACTAACGGAAAGTCTGAACTTCAGAATACTACGGCTGCTTTAAGAAGGTGAACTCACACGGCTATGAGGATTTGGATTCTAGGTCAGTGTCATTGAGCAAAGACAAAACACTTTGACTAATAATGAAATCAGAATCAGATTTTATTCAGCTAGTACATTTACATTTTCATAATTTAGCTGACACCCTTATCCAGAGCGACAGGGAAGTGAGTTAAATTCCCAACCCGTGGGAATTTAACCCACAACCACAGGCACAGGCGTTTGCACGCGCCTTGCTCTACTAACTGGGCTACGCGGGACCACCTATGTAGAGCACTCTTAAATCACTTATTCCTTATTCAGTTTCATTATTGAACAGTTGAACTTGGAGCTCTATCATATGCTGGGACTAAACTAGGCCTATGCAGTATTATAACAGGAGTACTGATGACATTTGTCTTGATTTGGCACTGAACCTGCAGACAATCAGGACATGGACACTTTCTAGTTAAGTTAGTTATTATGTTAAGTTAGTTGTTAGTTATTATGTTAAGTTAGTTATTATGTTAAGTTAGTTATATGTATGTCTTGGTATTTTTCATGCATAGAAACTCATTTCCTATTTTTTGATCATTTTAAAGTCTTTACAGGCCTGTTGTATGAGGCCTTTTTTGCTGTAATCTTTTACATCTACAGTAAAGATAAAGATTAAAGATAGACTGCGTGGGCATGTTATATGGAGCCTCTCTATTGTAGGTGGCGCTAGTTTGGAGGTTCCGACAGACAGTAGTCAGTCACATAAAACTTAGTAGAAAATGTTTTATGGTGTAGGCAGGGCCATAACTAGTGCGTTATGGCCCTGCCTACACCATAAAACAATAAATCTCTTATCTTGGGATTTGAACCCTTTTCCCTAACCATTCTCTTATAAAGAGCTGTTTTGTCCCGTTCCCTTGATCTTGACTGTGCTTTCCATATGTTTTGGCATCTTCCTCAGCAACACTGAGTAACAGACCCAGGGTGTTCTCCAGGATCCTTCTGCCAAGTACTAAATCTCGCCACTCAAAATGAAACCTCCTGTGCATTTTAACGTTCCACTGCCAGGTGTTCAGTCTCTTCACTCCAAATGAAACCCCCCATGCATTGTAATTATCTCCTTCACTCTGAACTGTGCATTCAGTTTGCTTGGGGTCTTGGAGTTTGATAAGACCATGATTTTATCTAATTGAAAATGTAAAGTAGGGTTTCTCTGAATCTTTTCCTGTGTCCTACCTTTTTGCCTGATGTGAATGTTTTCCACTTACCACTGGTTCCTTGGCAACAACTTTCCTGGTGCTGGGGTAAACGTTTCCATCGTCACTACAGTTGCCATACCTCTGGGGTGCTCCTTGACTCATACACTGTACTGATGTAGCACAAACAGCATATACGAATGCCTGTGTGTAAAATTTATGGCATTGACAGAATACAAAGCACTAAGGTATAATTCTAAACACCATAGAACAGATAGTGCTAAATGTAGAAAATTATAACATATTTTGCAAAACACAAAGTGCACGTCACACTATGAATCAATCCACAAAATCCAATCAAATATTTCTCCTCTCTCCCTCTAGGGTGAAGGTCTGGTCCCGGCTCTGTGGGGAAGTCTACTTTTCAAAGAATTAAAAGTAAACATTGTTGCGTGAGCAAAATCTAATTGATCAATAAGTCTAAGAAATTGCCTCAGCTCCTGGAAACAAGGCACACTTGCAATTGGTGGAACTGAAGTAATGAACTCACTCCACCATTAACATAATCAGGTTCCTGTTTAATTTCATGCCCTACAATTACCGCAATGTAAAACAGATCTCGCTTTGCTGATTTAGTCAATTTGCTCTGAAGTATCTATTCATACTATTCCCTTTTGAATATCTGATTCAAAATGTCATAATCTCATTTATTACTGATTAGCTTACTCCATTGGGGGACATTTCACATAACCTCCCTGATTACGCACACCCCTCTTTTCAACTAAATGAAAAGTACACTTAAAATGATCTGGCCAAATTTGAGTTTTTGCTGTTATGTTATGACAGATAGTTGTTGTGTCAACAAATGTGTTTTTTATTTTTTCCACAGCTTGGGAAAGTGTTTAATCTTCATTGGAACCTCGTGTGTGGCAAGCCATTTTAACATATATTCATTTAATTTTAGATTTTGGAAGCTTTAAAAAAATACAATTCTTGATATCAAAAATACAATACTTCATATAAGAAAATGCAGTTCTTGCTATAAAAATTCAATGAATATATGTTGACAGTGTTTGCTTGTGTTGTCCTGACTTGATCACGCCTGAGTGCTATGAGATTTTTGACCACTAGGTGGCAACATTATGCAGGAAGGAACATAGTGAAATGATCTGAATGTTGTACAGTCCCTACTTATACTCTACTTTGGTCAATCATATGTTCGACACCACAGGTTTCAAACTCATATCACGGAGGGCAGAATGTCTGCAGGTTTTTGCTCCTCACTCTTGATTAACTTGATTAATTAAGTTCCCCGATAAGTTGGGAAGTCCCCTCACCCGGTAGTCTTGTTCTTGATTGGACAACCAATTGATTGGACAACCAATTGCACAAATGTACTGAAATCATTTTGTGGCATGTTGTCTCTGGCATTTGACTGAGTCATGAAATGTAAAAATGTTCATATTTAAATATCTTAAAATGTCAAAGAAAAATGTAGTTGCGTTTATTTAGACAATCAAGTCATTAAACACAGTAAATATTTTTTTGTGGTAAAAAATACTTTTTCCAAAATCCTGAAGTTCTACTAGATGTTGTAGTCATTTTAAATAATATGCCAATGTTTTACGGGTTACAATGTCTTTCTTCTGACCCGCTCCAAGAGACTCAGTGGGTTTTGTACAACATATCTCAGGACCCATGAATAGGCACAGTAATAACATTGATTTAGTTTATGTCCCCATGGAACTGATATCTGAATCTTCTTATGCTATTGTATTTTTATATTTTTTCTTTTTCTTTGTAAAGCACATTGAATTGCTTCTATGTATGAATTGTGCTACATAAATAAACTTGCTTGCTTGCTTATGACCTTGGAACATTGGACACCATGTGATAACATTTAAAGTTGCAGCAACTAATTCACTTGGACCCCGACCAAGACTTCTAAATGCTGCGCTGTAAAAGTTTGGACAATTCGAAGACAGTTCAAAGTC